>JAUMHM010104878.1:0-22570 GCA_032362435.1 Melikaiella ostensackeni
CTACGATGTCAGCCGAACAATCAACCTCGTCAGCAGACGCTAAAGGATCAAGAGTTATGGAAGTTATTCGACAGATTGAGTCAGTTAGAAATGATGATTCAGAAACAACAAAACCTAAGCTAACTAATCAAAAATTAGAGAAAGCAAAACAAAGTACTTCTGGTACTAAGCCTCCTGAAAAACCAAAGCCAAAGAATGAACCTGAAGCTATCCCTTCAGAGACCCAGACTATCTTAAAACCTTTTATACATCACTCGATTGACGGAGTGATTAGAAAGGAAATATCAAAGTACGTCCCAAACTCCATCATTATGTACTATAACATATCATGGATGAAATCATGCGACGGAACAAATACTTTAGAAACCAAGAAGATTCATGGTTTCCTTTTCTAACAAGATTGTACCTTGGCGAAATCTTTTTGATTCAGACATTAAGAGCTGAAATAGCTGCTGGAGTTTCTACTCCATCAAGAATCAACTTTATTGACAGATTCTTGAACGACTATCCACCTGAGAGCCTATGTGTACCCGGACCACTAGTTAATTTATTTGAGTCTTTAAGACCACGTAACACACCATCACCACTAGAAGGACCAGTAACACCATTTCTACCAACCGCATTTGGGCCAAGATTAGCAAGTAACTTAATTGTAAACGATCAAGCTCATACTCACGAGAAAATCTTACCGAACATCCCAATGCTACTCGGAATCTCAGATACAATAATATTAGCCGTAGCCAACGCTGTCCCAGATTACAGTAACCCTGCTACCTTTAGCATTGCGGGAGCAAGAGTCATTAATGGCCATACTTTCCCTGCTAATCAATGGGGACAAGTTGAGAGAAATTATCTCTTAACGCCTGGATTTATTTATCCAGTAGAGACAGACGCAGCGTTAAACACCAGCTTCAACGTATACGGAAGAAGGATTGGATTACCAATCCCCCAACCCAATGACAATCTAACTACAAATGAAAGCTACACTTACCTTTCAGGAGATAGAGATTGGTTTGGAAACCTTCTTCAGATAATGGAGATGTACAGTGAATACTTTACCGAAACACGATCTTCGGCCGCCCATCTCACGGTTGTGAGGCGTGGCCATTGGTGTGATTTACCGCGGTTCTACTGGGAGCCGGTGTCATTTTCATGGATGGTAGTCGCTTCTAGGGGGACCCTGCGGTGGTTGTTTGACCAATTTTTTCATATGTGTGTGTGTGTGTGTGTGTGTGTGTGTGTGTGTGTGTGTGTGTCATATGTGTATGTGTCATATATGTGGGTGTGTGTGTTTTACTTTCGTAACGTATTACGGTGGTTAAAAATCGCAAAGTTTGAAGAATACAATACCATATGCACTTACAAATTCTTGTTCCTATTTGAAAAAGAGAAAATTAGACCAAACTGATGTCAGATGGGGACGATTGTGCATGCTGAATTCACAGAACCGTTTCCAGGCAGAATATGTTGTTTCTCAAGGGATGTGAGACGATTCATATTTTGCCCATGATTCATTAGACGAAAACAATTTTTTGACGAAGTTATGATTATTACAACTTGTAAAGTAAGTAAACTTGTAAGTAAATGGTCATCGTTTTTTTCCTTCAATTTTGTGTGTAAGAGAGAAACTTTTTATTTTTTCGGAAAATCGAAATTCGAATTTTTTTCGATAACAGTCAAAACAGCAAAGTTGTTACTCACAAATTTCTAAAAGAAGTGTCAAAGAACTTTACTCTATTACGTGATTTTTTCCAAGTTTTTGTTTATTTAATAATGTTGACCGTCACTTTTTTTTTCGTGAAAACAATCAAATTTTATAATATTTTGCTCAGAAGTTAAATGTATGAATGTACGAGTTGAAAGAATTTTTTTCTATAAACTTTCACAAAATTTCCTTCATTTGCAGGAAAATACAATCAAAGCTGACATTATCCTAATGTTAGCGAAAATATTAAAAAACCACTAAATAGAGGAAAATTCTTAGGGACTTGTTTTAGAAATGCCGAACTTGGTCACCTGTGCTTTTGCACTTTTCCGTATCTCATCTTGTTATTACAAAAACATGCAAATTTTCATTTTTCATGAAAATAGACCAAATTTTGTCTTCCCCAAGACACGGCACAGTGGCAGGAAATGCACTTTTTTCGTTGAAAAATGTCTAGAGCCTTCAATTTCGATCCGATTTTTAATTTTTGCTCAAAATTAAAGTGCCTTAAATTCTAAAGAGCATCGTGGCCAGAACTTTTGTCTCACCTACTTGTTTATCATTAATTTCTTACTCAAAGTATGGAAAAACTGAAATTTTTTACATAACAATTTTTCACGCCTCAATAACTGCTTAGATAAACTTTATATTGTCTTAAATGAATATTTGGAGACTAACAGAGTACAAATAATTCATTAATTATTATATTTAATAGTTAGGAACAATTTTTATGAACAAATTGGCGAATAGTCTTATTATCGGTAAAAAAAATTCTTTTTCGCTAGACGTGCTTCGCATTAATATAGGAATGACATTCATTTACAAAAATAATTAAGAAGATAACAATTGCCATTGTTATAAACAATTCTTGCGCAACATATTTAAATTTGAGGTTTTTGCAAATTATAATTTCCTTGAATCACCAGAACGACTTTAGGTATTCCTTAAGATAATAAATCTTAAATAATATTTGGTAAAATGTAACAATATAAATGTTTATAAACAATTAAGGTAAACAAATTTTGAATTTCGGCAGTTTCACTCAGCAAAAAATTTGGTTTTTAATCGAAATAGCTTTAGACTAAGTTGTGAGTCTAAGATAGTCACAAATATTAATATGAATACATTATTTAATATTCTTAAAAATGTTTTTACTAACAAATTTTATGCAAAAAATTCCTCTTCAATTGAAAAATTGAGAAATAGAAGTCTTTACCGTATTCATAGTAGTCAGAGTTATATTTTGTTTCGATAGTTTGAAACATTTTCAATGCAAAGAACATTTTTTTTTTCTACGCTAAAGGGCCAAAATTTCGAATTTGTTCATCTTCTTTGTTTATAAAAATCTAAATTGTTATAATTTAACAAATATTATTGGAGAGTTATCATTTTAAGGGATATCTGAAGTCGTTCTGGCGATTGAAGAAAATTATAATTTGAAAAAACCTCAAATTTGAATATTTTGCCACAAGAATTGTTTTAACAATGGTTATTGTTATATTTCTAATTATTTTTGTGATTAAATGTCATTCCTACATTAATATGAAGCACTTTCAGCGAAAAAAAATTTTTTAACCGATAATAAGACTATTTGCCAATTTGTTCATAAAATTTGTTTATAAGAATTAAATAGAATAATAAACAAATTATTTGAATTCCGTGGGTCCCCGAACACTGATTTGAGACAATATAAAGTTCACCGAAGCAGTTATGAAAGCGTAAAAAATTGTTATGTAAAAAATTTCAGTTCTGCCATACTTTGAGTAAAAAAATTATCAATAAACAAATGAAGGAGACAAAAGTTTTGACAGCGAAGCTCTTCAGAATTTAATGCTCTCTATTTCGAAGGAAAAAATGAAAAATCAGACCAAAATTGAAGGCTCTGGACATTTTTGAACGGAAAAAGTGCATTTCCTCCCACTCTGTGCGGGCTCAAGATTAATCTCCACGAATTTTTGTTATTCCAAACAGAAGCGAGAATTTCAAAGTGCACATTTCATTTTTCAGAATTGGCCATTTTTTAACCTCCTTATTGTGTATACAATGTGTTATTCGTAATTGTAATAAAAACAAACATTCTAGTAAATAAATGATGTATACTATATACATTTTTCAAAGTACATATGATTTTTGAACCACCCTTTTATGTACATAATCCATTATTCATAATTGATGTATAAATAAATATTCTAATATTTAAACAATTCGCCTTCTTAAGGCAGCAATGTGTTTAAAATAAGTCTTTAATTGCAACAATTTTCACGCAACACGTGAAAAATAAGAGCTACATTTAAAAATATTATCATGTTTTTTACTGGGGCTACAGCATTCAGTTAAATCCCTTCCGGGATAAGCGTAACCCACTAGGTTCTAGCCGGCTCTAGTCGCGGATCAAGGAGTGTATATGATAAAAGTGGGATTGATTGGTCAAAGTTACCCAACTTCTGAAGGCTAATTCCTCGGTTTCTAACGATTATTTCAAAAATTAAAAAATTAACAGGCGTAGATTCTTTATGAAAAAATTAATGTATATAAAGGAAATGAAGCAAACGAAAAGCAACGATTAATTAATGCAAGAAATTCAAAATTAAATGTGAAGAAAAATGTTTAAAGATCAACTGGGATTGCAAATATCAACCGATTTTTTTCTTTTTTTGATTTTCTCGTGATAATAGAACGGAGGTAATGCAGCCTATCAAAATTCGATTTAATAGTATTCTAGGAAATTTAAATTTTTCTCTACTGGATCTAATCTTCAAACAATGGAAAGGTTGCGGCAGGCCAGAAACCGTCCGCTTGCTAGCAATGGGGGTCCGGCAAAGGAAGCAACAGCCTCCAAGACCTTCCCATTGTTACTACATTGGAGCCGGTTGAGATAAATAAAAATTTGGTAAAATATCAATTGATCGAACTAAAATAGGCTGCATTACCTTCATTACGTTATTACGAGAAAATCAAAAAAAGATAGAAAAAAATCGGTTTATATTTGCAATCCCAGTTGATCTTGAATCATTTGGCTTACTCACTCACTCTCTTTGGTTTTCGTTGGTGCACGAAGGAGACTAGAGTAGAGGATTCTTCCGCCAGGCCTGCATAAATTTTCTTTGGGGTCTTGACCTGCAGCTTGGCCTCACATGCCACCGGAAAATTTCTATCACAATAAACCCTTTTTTTCGAGCTTTTCTTAAGCTATTTGAGGCCTCACTGCTGTCATTGGTCAAGACAAATTTTTTTTTGACGTCCAGAACTCCACCCTTAGAGGCGTGCGTATCATACTTCTGTCTCTCTCGCACGCTCAACTCGGAGTTCCCACGCTAATACACAGCCCTCTTAAGGGATATTACAGAAGTTATTCTTAACTTTCGGATTCCTTTCGGATCATATTCCCATTCGCATTAACGATAATTCCTTTTACACTCATTTTTACGGTTCAACGAGAACGTGACACGGCGATCACAAGATGGATGCCACTTTCAATTTCCACATTAATGCGCATTCACAAGCCTAGAAATTCAAGCACATATATGAAATAGAATGAGCACCCCCGCGAGCTCAGAAAGCGCTCCGAGAGAAATATCGTAAAAGACCCTAGGTTTGCCACGAAGAAAATGAAGACCGTTCTTGTCAACCAAATGAAACGCGGAACAATGATGCAGTATTCACATGCTCTATGTGTGACTTCTGTGGTCGTACTAAACTCGACGTGATTTTGCACACCATGGAATCCCATGGTTCGAAATTACCGTCAAAATTCATGTAACCATTTGTTTATCCTTTCCATGCTCAAGTCACACGCATAGTTTTTACACGGAGGTCATCCTCTTCTCGAAATAATTATTCAATTTTTCGTTATATAGATTTCAATAATCGTCATCATGATGACCTTTAGATCGAGCTAGTCGTGTCTATAGCCGATTTGGTTTCGGAGCCTATCGCTGAGTCGGTACTCGAGCATGTCGCCGAATTGGTAGCCGGACCTGTCACCGATTTGGTACTCGAACCTATCATCGAGTCGATACTCCAGCCTGTCTCTATTTTGGAATCGGAGCCGGTAACTGAATCGCTACACGAGTATGTATCGTGGGCTGATTGCGCCATTGTTCTTGATCTCCTCCAAAGACAAACTGTGTCGGCAACAGCATCTTTGACGGAGGTCGCTGAATAATTACCAAAATTTCCGTGTCCACTTTGCAAAAACGTGGTGCAAACATGATTGGCTGCAATCTGTCATTTGAAGATAGTCCACGGTCTCGATGCTTAGGACGAATACGAGGACGGCTTAAAGATTTCAGATCTTTCCGTTCCACTGGAAGAGAACAAAGATTTTTCGGATGTGGGCCCCTCTTGTGCAGAATCCTCTATCAGCTCGGCTCAAATATCTACTCCTACTGAATACCTTTCGTCCACCATCCAACTCCAACTTCCAACTAAGTTACGTGACCCATTACCCACACTTTTTTTGGAATAACTTTCGTATAGGAAAAATTAGTTACCAATGCATTACTACTTTTCACAAAAGTGCAATAAAATGTTATTTGTAGGTAACAATAGGCCCAGAAAGAAAATAGCTGACATTCTACTCACGTTGAAGAAGAACGTGCCTGAGAAAATGAAAGGGAACAAAACGTACCACGAAAACGGAATAGTAGAGCTGCATAAGGTACATCAAATTAAACGGACACTATCTCATTTTGAAATCAAAGTGAAAAGAAGACGAACAGGTAGCAAAGAAGGCTCGAGAACTTTTGAGCTCCAGAAAAGTCAATTTTGATCGTGGAGCACTGGGGACTTTCTTATTCGATAGGGGAAATCTTCATTATTCAGAATCAATAAAAACCTGGAAACCGATTTTTTCGATCATAAGGTGGGTTCCCTTCGTTCCACGTCACATTTTTTTAATTATGTATTTTAACGAATTTCAAAAGATCTGATTTTATTTTATTGAATTTCAAGAATTCTAAACTTATTTTACAGAATGGCAAAATTTCAAATTCTTTGAAGGAACTTGAAGAGACTTAAAGTTATGTAAAATAATTTCAAAGAATTTGAAGTGAATTTAAGGAATTTCGAGAGATATTGAAGGCATGTGATACATTACCATGAGAACAATTGAATGGTACGTGTCACGGCAAAATCATGTAAGTGCCATGGGAAAAATTGTTCAGGAGAGCAAAAAAACGTTCTCTGAATTCAAATCCAGAAAATGAAAAAAAATGAGAAATTACATTCGAGATTTGATGGAGCTCTATAGATCTAAGAAACAAAAAATTCCAAAAAGTTAATACTTTTCGAAAAATATTATTATTTTATTATTATACCATTAGGCCAAATCCCTTTCGGGGTAAGCGTTACTCGTTCGTTTCTGGTCTCGTTTCATGTTCTATTGGGGATTTAGGAATTTGTTTGGTAAATGTGGGTACGGAATGTTTGGGAGGAGAAGGGATAGGTCTTAGATCAATCTCACAACGTCGCTCCGACACTAGTCGCTTGATCCATCTCTCTAGCAACCAACCCTGGTCAAGAACTTAGCAAAGCCATTATAAATATGGTGTCAAAAATCGACTGTGGTCATAACCGTATAAGAGCCACGGAAATTTACCCATTTTATGTAATTTTTTCCGCAAAATCGAATGGCGCGACTAGTTTTTCCGAAGTTAACGTTTTTTAGCATTTGCTTATTTTGTTTAAACAAATGGTTTAAAAATGCGAGATACGGAAAAACTAATAGCGCTATTAGATTCTACTTATCTTGCATTTGTAAACAATTTGTTTGAACAAAAATGTTTTAAACAATTTTAACGTTCAGATTTTTTTCATCCAAATTTGCGGTTGAATTTTAGAGATTTTTCAAGCCAATATAATGTGTTTTGAAAAAAGTGGCAGTTACACGGTTATGCCGTGAATCCCTTCAATTTATTTTCGCCAACTTTCTGTTTGAAATAATATATATTTTTCGTTAAAACTAGACAATTTACCTCCGTTTCATGTAGACGGGTGTAAATTGACTATATTTAACGAAAAGTACTTATTATTGCGACGTAGAGTTAGCGAAACTGAATTTCTCTTATGGTGAAGTGTCACATGCCCTCAAGTGATTTTAAGGAATTTTGAGGGATTATATGAGAATTTCAATAGATTTGGAGTGATTCTAAGTAATTTAAAACGACTTCAAGAGATTTGAAATGATTCTGAAGAGTTGTATTGCCTCAATTCATTTCATTTTATTTCATTACTAGACCACAGAATATTAAATACAAAGCCTAGATTGAATCATTGATTTACAAATAATCCGTGAAGTTCCTTCAAAAATTCTATTCTTTTAAATTTCATATAATTGGTGAAACATGGAGACAGACATGATTAGAAAAATAGAATTATTATCATTTAACTACAGTAAGAAAAATGGATCATACAAATCGGAACGGCGTCCTATAGATGTAGTAAAAATATTTCGAAATGAAGACAGATTATGAAGAAACGAATTTGGAAGAATTTGTAATATTCCTCTTCGTTTCAGCATAATTTGTCCTGAATTCGAACTCTAAATGTAGGTCGTCGAGAGCCTTTATTGCAAAAAAAGAATGACCTTTTGCTTTTTCACAGTTATCTAGAATAATTAACTGGAACTGGAAGAGAAGAATACAAATTTCTGGGATTTTTCCAGATTGAGAAGGTAATAACTCTAGCAAATTCTGAAAAGGCTAAAGGCAATTCTCCTTCTGCAAAAGAGGCTTCCAAAGACCTAGACTCAGATTTCCGAATGAAGCCAGATTATGAAGAAACAAATTTGGGAAATTTGAAATGTTCCTCTTCGTTTCAGCATAATCTGTCTTTAAATCAAATTCTGAATCTAGGTCTTTGCAAGTCTATTGCAAAAGAAGAACTTTACTTCGCCTTTCAAGAATTTCCTAGAGTTATTAATTGTAACTGGAAGAGAAGAATACAAATTCCTCAGATTTTTACAGTTTAAAAGTTAATAACTCTAGAAAATTCTGAAATGGTCAAAGGAAATTGTCCTTTTGCAAGAGAGGCTTCAAAATGACTATGCCCCTGTTCGTTTTCGGATAATTTTCAAGACTAGACCTTGTCTTTTTCATTGTAAGTTTTGCAACTCTTGCACATCAGCAGTCCGTGAAGAATTCATTGAAATCCAAAATAGCTGAAGAGAATCCAACAGAATTCAAGGGAAGTCAAGAAAATACAAAATGAATATCGAGGAATTTTAGGGTTTTTCATGAAATTTTGACGAGTTCAAAAAGATTTCTAGGAGTCTTAAGAGATTTCGAAGAACGTAAAGTGATTGTGAGGGATTTTGCACTCGTTCGTGGAATTTTAAGTAATTGTAAAATACAAAAGGAAATTCGAAAGGGATTTTAAATGTTGACGTGGAATTTCAAGAGGTTTTTGGAATTTAAAGATATATTTAGGAATAGTAAGAGATTATAAAGGTTTTCGTAAAATTTGGACGCGTCTCAAGAGATACTAAAGAATTGCGCCGGTATGTACGTGTGAGCGTGGGTAAGCATTTGAGATTTTTCCACTTGAGGGCTAGTAATAAAATATTTAGGGGGTAGGAATCATCCATTTTTCGTAAGGAAAGTCTTGGTGGTTCTGGGCAACCATAAAACAGTCACTAACTCGAAATTATTATTGAAAAATAGGAAAGAAGAATTTGTTTAAGATTCGTTTACGTGAGTACAATAAATACAATGTTGACCGGGGTGGAAACCGTACATTTTTCGAGAGAGTAGTCTCGATGGTTCTGGGCTACCATGAAAAATCACTAATTTCACGCGGAATTTCCATAGAGATAATATAGATAAAGGCGACAAGCCATAGGCCGCTCTGTAAGTGGAAACGTCCGTCTTGACTTCGGTAGGGGAATGAGAGAGACAACGCGAGAGTGGAGAAATGAGACGAGAGTGGCAGTACCCTGTGAACTCCTCAATATCTCTCTTCTCGCTCTAAATACCTGACGAAATCCGAGGTGGCTTTTCGCCTCTATCTATATTATTTCTATGGGAATTTCACGCAGAACTTCACGTACATCCATTTTCGAATGAATTCGAAGCAAGGTCGATCGAATTGATTCGAACTTTCAATTCAAATGAATCCGGTCAATACGAATTTATCCAAATTTTTTGGAATCATTTCAATTGATTCGGAAAGACCAGATTCATTCATATAATTCGGATTGAAAGTTCAAACTGATTGGATTTTTTCTAATTAAAAGTTCGAATTGTTCGGTCTCTTTCGGATGGAAAGTTCAGATTCATTCGGATTGACTGGATTCATTCTGATTGGAAGTTCCGATTGATTCGGAATGACCGGATTTATTCGACTTGATTTTGAATGGGCCTCGGATTGAGTTAGTCTATTAATGCTTGATGATTTTTGTTTAGAAATATCAATTTCCGTTAAGATAAACCAATTATGACCTTAAATACGGCTGAATAGTTGGCAATCATTAATACTTGATCATATTTGTATAAAAATATCTATTTCCGCTGAGAAAACCCAAACATAACGTTAAATGAAGCTAATTAGTTGGCATTTATCAATACTTGATACTTTTTACTCAAAAATATCCATTTCCGTTAAGAAAAGACAAACACAACCTTAAATAACTCTAACTAGGTAGTCTTCATCAATATCTGAAAGGAAGTTTTCGACGAAACCTTCCTTTTTCTTCTACCTCAGTAGCAGAAGTATTCTGCACATTTCTTTGACTATGCATCCTTTGCAAAATATCAGAAAAAGTGTCAATATCAGTTTGTTGTCAATTTTGTGATCCAAAAATGTGATATTTTTGTTTGAATACGGCGTGCACAAATTCAACTGCCCACCGAATGTTTATAACAAAACGACATTCGCTGGATTCTTTCGTGGCCAGTTGTTTCCTTTTTCCTTTCAAAGCAGGCATCAAAGATTAAAATTTTTTTTCCTCTAACCTTCATTTCATATCGAAAATCGCGATCAAGAACAAAAATATCTCCTTCTTTCAGGAATTTACGCAATCCATTTGGATCTTTAATAACACTTGTTAGAATTTCGACATCATTTTATTAGCAAGGTATGGGTCAATTATTTCAACAATAAAGCCGTCAGTCGTGCAAATAGTGAAAGGTTGGCAAAGAGGAACTTTTTTCTGTCCAGAGTAAGATTTCCTCTGATATTCATTCTTGGTGCTCTTTTGATGTTTAGCGTACGTTCCAATACGAATGAAAAATAATTGGTCGCCGATGTCGAACAATCTTTTTGCACACCAGATGTATGATCTTGAATAAGATTATCTCTGTTAAAAGACCCTAAACCGAAACGATGTGGCAAAACGCCATTTTCAAAAGAGTTCATTACATAGACAGAATAATCGAATACATTATGTTTATTTTCTAACTGTAAGATAGAGAAAAGCATTTTATTAGAGTTCCCAGTGCCTAATTTGAACAAAAAGACTACAAGTGCTTGGATCATCGAACGGGATTGGATGTTTCGCAGCGAGATCAACATCTCTTCAAGAGCATTGAGTTGTACCCAATTTAATCCTGTAAATACTTCTTATTGTTTTTCGGCAAGACTATGTTCACCTACTTCATCGAATAAACTTGAATCACACCTTAAAGAAAGGGTTCCCATTACTTTGGATGATTCTAATGCAGTGACACTTTATATGTTAAGATGCACCTTTAGGAGGCCAAGAGCTCCATCAAATATACGATTTTTGATTATATGAGCTCGACAGCACCGACTTCCTTGAGGTATGTATATTTTATTCTCGATATAAGACTACGTTCGAGCTTCTTCAGGGATCGTGGATAAATTCTTCGCAGAAAAACAGAGGCAACAATATTTATGAGTTGCAACAGTCCGCTGAATAGGAAGTTAAATGTGTTCAACATCATGAATTTCATCATTTGATTTGAGTTCAATTTCAAACGTTGGATCATTATTAATTGATTAATTGTCGGAAAAAAGGCGTTCTCCTTGTCAGAATTAGAGACATTTTTGAGATCTCTTCTATAAATAGAGAGTCAAGAACTGTGGCATAGAGTGTCATCAGCAACTATTATCCGGTTTGAAGGGAGAGAAAAATCATTTGCTTCAGCTGCAGCCATGAGAATCTTTGACAATCTGTTCGAAACAAGTGAATGGCGGAATCACGAAGTTAGTGTCATGGTAGGCAGTAAGATGTGGCGAAAAAAATTGACAATCAGCTCAAAACAAGTGAATAACCGACTCAGAAAGTTAATGTCGCAGCTAGCAATAAGATGTCACGAAAACTTTTGACAACCAGCTCGAAACAAGTGAACAGCGGATCCAGAAAGTTAGAATCATGTCAGGCAGTGAGATGCCTTGAGAATCTGACAATCTGTTCGAAACAAGTGAATGGCGGAATCAGAAAGTTAGTGTGGTGAAGGCAGTAAGGTGTGGCGAAAACATTTGATAATCAGATCGAAACAAGTGAATAAGGAACCTAGGAAGTTAGTGACGCAGCTAGCAATGATGCCATGAAAACAATTGACAACCAGCTCGAAACAAATGAATAACGAATCCAAAAAGTAAGAATCGTGGCAGGCAGTAAGATGCCATGAGAATCTTTGACAATCTGTTCGAAGCAAGTGAATGTCGGAATCAGAAAGTTAGTGTTGTAAAAGCAGTAAGATGTGGCGAAAAAATTTGACAATCAGCTCGAAACAAGTGAATAACCGACTCAGAAAGTTGCTGTCGCAGCTAGCAATAAGATGCCACGAAAACTTTTGACAACGAGCTCGAAACAAGTGAACAGCGAATCCAGAAAGTTAGAATCGTGGCAGGCAGTGAGATGCCATGAGAATCTTTGACAATCTGTTCGTAAGTGAATGGCAGAATCATAAAACAAGTGTCGTGGAAGGCAGTGAGATGTGGCGAAAACATTTGACAATCAGCTCGAAACAAGTGAATGTATCAGACAAGCCGAAAGAGTGGCAAAATTTACGACGCCAGCGCTTTTTACTGTCATTTGAGTTCATTAAAGTGGAGCAAAATTGCGATTCCCAGCTATCACTTGCTTTTGCTAAGTGGTGTAAAATAAGTTCTAGTGCGTTCACAATAGTCTAGTCTATTTTAGAGAAGATTCATAAGCAAGGGCAATGTTTTATGTGCGTTTTTTGTTACCGATTCTACGTTCTACCTTAATTTGCTCACTCCAGCGTGACGTAGTGAGATGACGTCAGTGAGTATGTCAACCACTTTACTCAGATCTTACTTGGATCACCTCAGGATTCCCCTGGCTCTGTCCATCCTGTATCTCTCACGTACCCAGCTGAGATGATGAAATGTCAAATATTGAAAAAATGTTTAAACAATTGACCGGTTGCGTATAATAACGGTGTTCTTGCAATTTTAGAATTCACTTGTTTTCCGTTTGTTTCGCATGAAGTTATGTACAAGATTAATGAAAAACAAGTGACTTTTAAAAATGTAAGGACAGCCATATTGCACTCAAATGCTCAAGTTCAGGTTCAAGTATTTAAAAAGTTTTCAAACATTTCTCTCTCGGTTTCCCTAGGGAAGAGTGCAGAAAAAAGCAGCAAGAACCTAGTCAAGAGAGTTTTTCAGGCAATTTTTGTTGTCATCCATCACGTGGTTTTTAAGAGTTTCTTTTAGAGATACATAATGAGTTGGGTTTAGATATATCCTCATAAGTTTTTTATCTTGGAAATAATGAAGTAATTATCGGTGTCCTGCGAATTCTGGCATCTTACCCATAACATGAAATAACTTGATAAAATAAATTAAAAATTTCTTTAATCATTTCACTAATAACAACTAATCCTTTCCAAAATTGGAAAAGTTGCTACATTCCAAGGCTTTAACATTTTAAACATTTACAGACTTCAAACGCTATTAAAATTGGAATAATTCCAAAATTTCCATGTGGAAAATACAAACTTGTTCTATATATTTACAAACAATTATTCAATATTTTAATGTAAACTTATTTCTGCAAAACTTTCATTTTCATTTTTTTTTATTCACAAAATGGCAGTTTTTAAAATATATCCTATAAATCTGCAGTAATATGAACGAGGTACATATCTCTGTTATTTTACTTTAAGATATAGGTTAAGAGCAAATTTTGTATTATATCATAATTTTTTCAAATAATGAGATTGTTGTTTTTGAGAAGCCCCGCTTGAATTATTTTCTTTCTTTCAATACGTTCGCATCAGAACGCACCCTCTAGATTCAAAAACAAGGGAAAGGGGCACACTTTTGAAGTAGGAACTCTGGAAAATGGCTTTTCAAGAAAAACGCATTCAAATTTGGCGAGTGCCATAATTGCCGGTGTTAAATTTTATCTTCAAACGCAAAATACACCGTCTTCCGTCTCATCACGGGCAATAAGAATGGTGTCAGAAGATAAAGCAAAGGTCAAAGTATCACCCCCACATAAAAACTCAAAATCAACAATTTCAACCTTGTCTCACAAGGACGCTCATAACTCCTAAAATAAAATCTACAATGTCTTTCCATTTCTTCTGGACGTACACATATTTAGATTTTGTATTGTATATATTATATTTTTTCATGAATATTATATCTTTAAAGTTTATTTTTCATAATATTTATATTTTTTATAGTAATTTACAATAATGTTACAATTTATCTACAACACATTATTCTGTTATTTGTTAATACATTACCGAAG
The DNA here is from genome assembly GCA_032362435.1 of Melikaiella ostensackeni. NCBI lineage: Eukaryota > Metazoa > Arthropoda > Insecta > Hymenoptera > Cynipidae > Melikaiella > Melikaiella ostensackeni. The sequence continues at coordinate 14,397 of JAUMHM010104878.1, forward strand.
GAAAATCTCATAATATTCTGTGGGGAAAAAGTCAGGTCTGTTTCAGGCTGTTTGCCTGAAGAATTATTTCTACCAGGTTCGCTAGCCAAAAGCAGACTTGGGCCTTGTCTTCCAAGACAGCCCAGTTCTACATTATTCGTCGTACCTTTTTTTTTTTAGTATTTTTCTTGCATTCAATTTTCATGAATTCTAGTTCCACCTGATCAATCCAAATTTTGCACTGGGTGAAAAGTTCAACCTGTATAATCACGAAAGTACTTTTTGTGTAATTGTTGATAGAATATTGTAATATTCAGTAAGTCTGTTAGCATAAAAGTTGAAAGGTCAACACTTTCGTATAATAAAGCGGGACATTATAAATGATAAGTCAATATATGATTTTTGATATATTTCATTAATTTATCAAGTTAAAAGTAAAATATACTAGCAGCTTTGTTCGAATGTTTTTTTGTTACAACGTGAATTCCAAGTGCATCCTACAAATTCTCGATCGAATTTAGATCTGGAGATCGAGCTAGCTGGATGATATAAAAGCTTCACTTTTTGTACTTTCAAAAATTCCTCGACCAGCTTCGACTCATGTTTTGGATCATTATCTTGCTAAAAGATCCAATTTTTGGGCATCTTTCTCTTGGAATATGGTAACAATTTTTTTTGACAAAACATCTCGATACGTCACACTATCCATGATACATTTTATCTCGTGCATTGAGCCCACAAAAAGCCATAGCTTTCCAAACTATGACTGATCGATCCCCGTGTTTAAGTTTTTCGGACGTCAAATATACTTTTTTCCGTCAGTTCCAAACGGATTGAAATTTGATTCGTCAGAAAAAAGTACTTTACTCCACTGCTTTGGAGTCCAGTGTTGGTATTTTCGTGCAAATGTCAATTGAGCCTTCTAATTTTTCTTTCTGGTCAATGGTTTTTCAACAACAACGCGTCCAAATAGTCTTACATCATGTGGACGGCGTGACACCGTGCTTCTACTCACATTGGCGAAGTTTTCATCGCGGAGTTCTTGAGCATTTTCAGGTGCAGTTTTCTTGACATCCGATGTAGATTTGCGTTTAATAATTTCATTAACACGTACAGTCGTTTTTCGTGGTCTACTGGATCGCAGGAGGTCCGATAGACACTTGGAAGTGGTGCATTTTTCGATCATTCCATTCACAGTACTTTTACCAATTTTTAAGAGCTTTAATTTCGCGAGATGCTTTTCCTTTTTCGGAAAGGTTTATCACGGCTTCCCGAATTTAATAATTCGTATGTCTCGCCATATTGACCTAAGAATGACTTGATCTCGCGTGTGGAAAATTGGACGAATGTAAACAAACCAAGTAGGGGACCCAGCAGAGTTCTCAGAAATATATGAACACAGTGGTCCAATATTTTTGCACACGTAAATATGAAATATAAACGACAGAATCGATAAACGTTTCTTTTCAAAAGCTGTTACCTACCTTACTGTCTAGTACAAATAGTATGCTTAGTTTGCATATAAATCTATCTTTTCTTGAGTAAGCCTTAAGGAAATTGTTCAGAAAAAAGATGTGGCCCAAAATTTTTGCACAGTACTGTACCTTATTGAAAAAGAACTAAGAAAAAAATTGGACGCAAGTATTCCGACCGTGCACCCGAAAGTTGTGCATATTATTAAAGTTAGTAGATTCCTTTACATTCTACTAAAGCCAGGCCTTTTTGAAAAATTGTTAGAACCTCGGCTCCTAATCCAAACTTTCAGTATTGTATTCCTTGATTGAAAAAGCAATAAAAAAAACGGATCAAGGTATTTCGAGCATGCGACTGGAAGCTGTACCTACCAATGAAGTTATAAGATTCTTTGAAGCTTCGTAACACTGAGGCCTCTTGAAAAAATAGTTAGAACGTCGGCTTCAAAGCGATACGTTACGGATTATATTTCCTCATTGAAACAGTAATGCAAAAACAATTGGACGAAGGCATTCCGAAACTGGAACTGGAAGTTGTGCATATAATTATATCAGTAGATCTTTATATACTTCGTAACAATCCGGCCTTTTTGAAAAAAGTAGTTAGAACCTCGACTCCAAAGCCAGATCTTTAGTATTGTATTCCTGATTGAAAAAGTACTGAAAAAAAATGGACCAAGGTATTCCCAGCATGCAACAGGAAGTTGTGCATACTGTTGAAGCTAGTAGATTTTTTCATACTTTGTAATAGCTAGGCTTCCATAAGAAAAAGTTAGAACCTTGGCTCCAAAACAATACTTTCGCGATTCCATTACCTTATTGAAAACGTACTGAACAGAAATTGGACGAAGGTATTTCGATCATGCGACCAGAAGTTGTGCATCTTATTAAAGTAAGTAGATTCCTTTATACTTTGTAATAGCCAGGCCTTTTTCAAGGAAAATTGTTAGAACCTCGGCTCTAAAGCCAAACTTTTGGTATTGTATTCAATGAAAAGTACTGAAAAGACGGACGAACGTATTTCGAGTATGCGACTGGAAGATGTACTTACCATTGAAGATATAAGATTCTTCGAAGCTTTGTAACACGGAGACCTTTTTACAAAAATAGTTAAAACCTCGGCTCCAAAGGGATACGTTCGTGATTGTATTTCCTCATTGGAACAGTACTGGAAAAATAATTGGACGAAGGTATTCCGAGCCTGAAACTGGAAGCTGTGCATAGTATTCAAGTCACAAGGTTTTTTTATACTTTTTAATGCTGAGGCCTTCTTCAGAATTGTTAGAACATCGGCTACGAAGCGATACTTCCCGGATTTTATTTCTTCAACAAAAAAGCACCGAAAAAAACTTTTACGGGAGTATTTCGAGTCTGCAACCGGGATTTGTGCATATTATTAGTTAGTAGATTTTTATATACTTTGTAACAATCAGGTTTTTTTTTTAAATAGTTAGAACCTCGACTCCGAAGCCAGATCTTTGATATTGTATTCCTTAATTGAAAAAGTATTGAAGAAAATGAACGAAGGTATTCCGAGCATGCAACAGGAAGTTGTGCATATTATTGAAATTAGTAGATTTTTTTATACTTTGTAATAGCAAGGCTTCCGTAGAGAGGTAGTTAGAACCTTGGCTCCAAAGCGATACGTTCGCGATTGTATTACCTTATTGAAAACGTACTGAAAAAAAATTGGACGAAGGTATTTAGATCATGCAACCAGAAGTTGTGCATATTATTAAAGTTAGTAGATTTTTTTGTACTTTGAAATAGCCAGGCCTTTTTTAAAAAAATTGTCAGAACCCCGACTCCAAAGCCAAACTTTTAATATTTTATTCCTTGATTGAAAAAGTACTGAAAAAAAACGGACGAAGGTATTTCGAGTATGCGACTAGAAGCTGCACCTGTCACTGAAGATATAAGATTCTTAGAAGCTTTGCAAAACTGAGGCTGGAACCTCGGCTCCAAATCAATATTCCCGGAATTGTATTTCCTTACTGAAAAAGCACCAAAAAAAATTTGACGGGAGTGTCCCGAGCTTGCAACCGAAAGTTTTGCATATTATTAAAGTTAGTAGATTTTTATATACTCGTAACAGCCAGGCCTTTTTAAAAACATAGTTAGAACCTCGGCTCCAAAGCCAGATCTTTAATGTTGTATTCCTTGATTAAAAAGGTACTGAAAGAAATGAACGAAGGTATTTCGAGCATGCGACTGGAAGCTGTAGCTATCATTAAAGATATAAGATTTTTTGAAACTTCGTAACACTAAGGCCTTTTTTGAAAATTTTTGAAACTTTGGCTTCGAAACGATATTTTCTGGATTGTATTCTCTGGTTAAAAAAAGTACTGTTGAAAATTGGATGACTCTATTACGAGTATGCAACCCAAAGTAGAATATATTATTAAAGTCACAAGACTTTTTTATACTTTGTATCACTGAGACCTTCTTTGTAAATAGTGAGAACGTCGGCTTGGAAGCGATACGTTCGGAATCTCATTTTTTTATCAAGGAAGTACTGAAAAATAATCGGACAAAGGTATTCCGAGCATGCAACCGGGAGTTGTGCATATTATAAAAGTCACAAGATGTTTTTGTACTTTGTAACACTTGGGGCCTTCTTTGAAAATAGTTAGAACTTCGGCTCCAAAGCGATACTTCCGGGATTGTATTTCTATATTCAAAAAAAAGCACCGTAAAAAATTGGACGGAGGTATTCCGAGCCTGCAAACGGAAGTTGTGCATACTATTAAGGTTAGTAGATTTTCATGTACTTTATAACAGCCAGGCCTTGCAACAAACACAGAGTTAGAACCTCGGATGACTTGAGAAAGTACTGAAAAAAATGAACGAAGGTATTCCGAGCATGCAACGGGTATTTGTGCATATTATTGAAGTTAGGAAATTTTTTCATACCTTGTTATAGCTAGGCTTTCGTAGAAGAATAGTTATAACCTTGGCTCCAAAGCGATACTTTCGCGATTGCATTACTTGATTGAAAACGTACTGAAAAAAAATTGGACGAAGGTATCCCGAGCCTGAAACTGGTACTTGTGCATAGTATTCTAGTCACAAGGCTTTTTTTATACTTTTTAATGCTGAGGCCTTTTTCAGAATTGTTAGAACATCGGCTTCGAAGCGATACTTTCGGGATTTCATTTTTTGAATAAAAAAGCACCGAAAAAAATTTGACGGGAGTATCCGAGCCTGCAACCGGAAATTCGTGCATATTATTAAAGTAAGTTAATTTTTATATACTTTGTAACAATCAGGCATTTTCAAAAAAAATTGTTAGAACATCCACTCCGAAGCTAGATCTTCAATATTGTATTCCTTGATTGAAAAATTATTGAAAAAAATAAGCGAAGGTATTCCGAACATACAACAGGAAGTTGTGCATGTTATTGAAATTAGTAGATTTTTTTATACTTTGTAAAAGCTATGATTCCGTAGAAAAATAGTTAGAACCTTCGCTCCAAAGCGATACGTTCGCGTTTGTATAATCGTATAGAAAATGCACTGAAAAAAAATTGGACGAAGCTATTTCGACCATGCAACCAGAAGTTGTGCATATTATTAAAGTCAGAAGATTCATTTTTACTTTGCAATAGCCAGGCCTTTTTTAGGAAAATTGTTAGAACCTCGGCTCCAAAGCCAAACTTTCAGTATTGTATTCCTTGATCAAAAAAGTACTGAAAAAACGGACGAAGGTATTTCGAGCATACGACTGCAAGCTGTACCTATCATTGAAGATATAAGATTTTTCGAAGCTTTGTAACACTAAGGCTAGAACCTCGGCTCCAAAGCGATACGCTCCGGATTGTATTTCCTTACTGAAACAGTACTGAAAAAATTACTGGACGAAGGTATGTCGAGCCTGGAACTGGAAATTGTGCATATTATCATAGTCACAAGATTTTTTCATGCTTTTTAATGCTGAGGCCTTTTTCAATAATAGTGAGAACATTGGCTCCAAAGCGATCCTCCCGGGATTGTATTTCCTTACTACTAAAGTAAAACTGCTAGAAATTTGGCTCCAACGCGAGATTTTCTGGATAGTTTTCTTTGTTTGAAAAAGTACTGCTAGAAATTGTATGACTATATCAAGACTATGCAATCCGAAGTAGAGCATATTAGTGAAGTCACAAGATTTTTTTACACTTAGTAAGACTGAGTCCTTTTTCGAAAATAGTTAGAACCTCGGCGAACCAAAGCGAGACTTTCTGTATTCATTTCCTCATTTAAAAAGTACTGAAAATGTAATTGGATGCAGGTATTCCGAGCATGCACCCGAAGGTTGTGCATATTATTAAAGTCATAAGGTTTTTCTTTACTTTGCAATACTCAGGATTTATAAAAAATATAGTTAGAACTTCGGCTTCAAAGCAGAACTTTTGGTATTGTATTCACTTATTGAAAAAGTAATGGCAAAGATTGGATGAATGTATTCCAAGCATGCAACGGGAAGTAATGCATATGATTGTAGTGAATAGATTATTGCATACTTTGTGATAGCTAGGCCTCTGTAAAAAAATATTTAGAACCTCGGCTCCAAAGCGATACGTTCGCGATTGTATTACCTTTTTGGAAAAGTACTGAAAAAATAAGTAGACGAAGTTATTCCAAGCATGCAACCCGAAGTTGAGCATATTATTAAAGTCACCAGATTTTTTTATACTTCGTAAGGGATGTTGATGTTCCCACCGATTATTATTTTTTTATACTTTGTAACACTAAAGCCTTTTTTAAAAATAGTTAGAATCTTGGCTACAAAGCAATATTTTCGGTATTGTATTTTCTTATTAAAAATGTACTGAAAAAATAATTCTATGAAGGCATTTCGAGCATGAAACCGAAAGTTGTGCATATTATTGAAGTTAGAAGATTTTTTAAATACTTTGTAATCGCTAGGCTTCCGTAAGAATATAGTTAGAATTTCGGGTCCAAAGCGATTCGTTCGGGATTGTATTTCCTTATTGAAAAAGTGATAGAAAATAATCGGACGTAGATATACCGAGCATGCAACCGAAAGTTGTGCATATTATTGAAGTTAGTAGATTTTTGTGTACTTTGTAGCAGCCAGGCCTTCTAAAAAAAATAGTTTGAAGCTCGGCTCCAGAACCAGAACTTCATTGTTGTATTCCTTGATTAAAAAAGTACGGAAGAAAATGTACGAAGTTATTTCGAGCATACGACTGGAAGCTGTACCTATCATTGAAGATATAAGATTTTTCTATACTTTCTCACACTAAAGCCTTTTTAAAAATGGTAGGAACCTCGGCTCGAAAGCGATACGTTCGGGATTGTATTTCCTTACTGAAAAAGAACTGCAAAATTAATCGGTCGCATGTATTCCGAGCATGTAACTGAAATTTGCGCATATTATTACAGTCACAAGATCTTTTTTTACATTATTATACTAGGGATTGCTCAAAAATATAATTAGAAGCTCGGCTTCAAAGCGATACTTTCGGTATTGTATTTCCTAATTGAAAAGGTGCTGACAAAACTTGGACGAATGTATGCCGAGCATGCAACCGGAAGTTGTGCATATTGTTGAAGTTAGGAGTTTTTTATACTTTGTAATTGCTAGGCCTCCGTAAAAAATAGTTAAAATCTCGACTCCAAAGCGATACGCTTGCTATTGTATTACCTGATTGAAAAAGTACTGAAAAAGTAATTGGACTTAGGTATTCCGAGCATGCAACCCGAAGTTGAGCATATTATTAGTCACAAGATTTTTTTATACTTTATTATATTAATGTCTTTGTTAAGAATAATTCCTGTCATGTCCTTAGCGAAAGGCGAGGGTAGTTTGGAAAAATAAGAAAGAGAAACATCAGTGTTCCTGATTATGTCAGGTCACTGTTCACTAGCGGAGCGATACACGTTCCTGTACAGCTATCGAATTCACTCTTGATTTCTTTTTCACGAACGTTAAACAAGCGGGCTTTATCCGGAAAATAAATAATACGACGACCGAAAGTCTCAGCTGAAGGAACTGTAGTTCACAACTTGATGATTCGTTACTTGGTTCACGAAGAGTTAAAAATACGCGACTTGTTCAGAACGACTTTTAGATCGAAGTTTGTCAGTATGACTGCTGGTAACGTAAGACCATTAACAGGGTGGCTCTGGGGTTTATATATGATGTGTTCATGCCAAAAGTCACGCGCCGTGACAAAAGTGAGCGATGGCACGTTCTTCCATAATTCCGCGAGATGTTGCTTGATATGCGCGACTCTCAATATTAAGTTTTGAATGACTCAATGCGAGTGGCTAATAGTGTCCGTCCACCGCGACGGTCAGTGATCGCGCATCTCCACTCTCGACCTTTCATGAATAGAGATTTAAGATGCTGCTCATCTGTATTTCAATATATCTAGTCAGCCATTTTTGATTACTGCATTGTCTGACTATAAATGTTCTTCTACTCACTGTTCAGGTTGTACATTAATAGTTGACTGACGTGTGCTTTATATCATTAAAATTATTACTTTAGCTTAAGCACACGCATGTACTTATATTCCATATACTCGGATTTGACCTCGAAATTGTTATTGTTCAAATTATTAGGATTATGAGTTTATCCGTATGATAATAGATATATTTATAATTATCTTATGATGGAAGAATCCGCAATTTTCTCTCTTTAACCGAGCATTCATTAAATTATCGATATTCACTAAGTTCGTATCCTTTTCTGGTAACACACTTTTAGTACCT
>JAUMHM010104909.1:0-19084 GCA_032362435.1 Melikaiella ostensackeni
TCTGTCACTTACTAGAGCGAAGTCAAAGTGTGGAAGGTACATGCCTCCGCTTCTATAATAAAAGATTTGTACTGGTTCGGCAGTGCTGACTGACAGTCTAGTCATGTGCTCAATTCGACGATATAAGACTTCTAAGATTTCGTGTTTATCCTTGAAAATTCAAGCAATTTGACCAATCCTACCGTCTTGAATCTTTTCCTGTATGTTTTCCACATCAACTAATTTTATCTGAGGGATACTGTTATATTATTATTTGCTTGAAAAAAGTCAATGAGTAAAGCTGAAGGCAATTCGTGACCCTAGAACTGCAGGGCTCTGTCATGAATTTTGAAAGTCAGCTATCTGCAAACATTAAAAAAAATAACACAAAAATAAATTAAATTATATTTTAAATTGTTATAAGCTTTCACAAACAAATTCAGATTTCGAGCACGAAACTTAACAGACAAATTCGAATCGTTCACAAAGCAGTTAGTCTTTTTGCAGTTTACGTTGCAACGTGGATGAACAGTACCTCGAAATAACCCAGTAAGATGGTAGAGATCGCGTGGTTTTGAACCCTCACATATCGGACTAAAAATTAACAACATAGGTGAGAGTCAAACAAACCTGGGACTGTGTCATCGTTTTCAGAATCTCGACTTCCTCGTCATAAATTACGTCGTGGAAAATAACAATTCTGGGCTCTAAATAAGCTTCTTCTTCTTTAAAAGGTGCTAATTTCAGAAAAGGTTTTCTATTGTCAGTGTATCGACATTTCAATTGTTTCTGAATATTCGAAGGTAACGAAATTTTCCCTCTACAGACCATATCGATTTTTTCCATAATCCAGGCCTGAAATTTCAAGCAACAAGGCGAAAAACTTCATTTTATATCAATTGAACGCTTTTGAATTTCAGATAATCCAAATTTACGAAACAAGAATCCAAAAGATAGTTCGTAAATCCTTGAATTCAAGAATAAATTCCGATATATTATGTCACCTAGAAAGCTTTCGGCCTGAAAATTTATTATCTCAAAATTCCTGGTAATTTGAGAAGAATCTCTAAACGCTACAATATTTCAATCTAATTGCAATTTTAAAACTTTACAATACTCAATCACATAAACATATGCTTCACATACTACTTTACGTTGATTCTTCAATTCGATGTTTTCTGAAAATAAAAAATAGAATTAAATAGTCAATACCATCCTGACATTGTATTTTCTTGAGAGATTTCTGATCCTGAAGTTATTAGCAAAATCATTTTAGTCCATGTATGCTCTTCATACCTTGAGTTGAATTTGATGCTGCTACTTGAGCCCAAAGTACTAAAGGAGCCAAGAAAATCAACAAATAAGAAATCATTCTTCAAAACTGTTGATTTCGTTGCATGTTGTGGAGATCATCCGGAATTTCAGAACACAAATTTTCTTTTACACTTCTTCGCAAAACCTGAACTTACTAGAATATATCAATTGTCAAATATATTCACTGATGCGTAATCTGTATACGTACAATTTATGGCCGCTGTGTATGACAACGTATATGATAATAACTATAATAAACATGCATTAATGCATGAACTTCTAGTCTTGTAAATTTTAACTGTTTTAAAATTCAGGAAGACTTCTTTGACATTTTTCGGGCAAAATTAAAAAAAAAAAGGATTATATTTTCAGAGCTTATAGTGTCAAAAATCATCAAAATCCAATAATGAGGTTTAGAAATATCGATTATTCAAAATAATCCAACCCCAAAATTCAACATACTGTAACTCTCGTAATGTTCAAATATAAGTAATAAGAGGGAAGGTCAAAATAATCAAAGCATCATGTTTGATGAAACAAATCGATCAGTTAGAACTATTGTAGATTGACAGAATAAAAATTTTAAAAATGTACAAATGTATCAATAAAATGGCATTATTATCTACAAACGGAAAATTTCCAGCATCCTAGGATCAATAGGAAATATTTTTAAAAATGTTGACTTATTCAGAACATAATGAGTCCTTAATTTCCGGAACAAATTGTTCTAGGGTTCGAGAAATGTAAAATGCAATTCGATTCAACATATAATCCAATTATTTATAATGAATTCCATAGGTAGAATTATTGTAACAAAACTGACATAATATAAGCGTCAAAAGTAACCTTTCTTAACAACAAATGTCATCACCCAGAAATGAACAAATAGTAAAATAAAGCTTTGAAAAGCCCTTAGAAATACAGTGACTTCAAGCTGAGCAGAAGAGAGAACAACATTATGAAGCCACGTGCTTCATTGTTATAGAATAATAGATTATATTCTTTTCTCTTGGATCACTTACATATGACCTTATATTGCATTACATTACGCAAGTATGGCAAATTGAGTTCGGGAGACTTGCCGCACTTTTTTCACTTTGTAGTAGGACTTCCATTTTTTCTTCCTTTTTTCATTCTCTCGTAATCTCAACGAACGTTTCTTTAATGAAGGACAGTCATTTTAACAAGAAATATAAGTAATAAAAGTGAATTTGAAAATAATCAAAGCATCCTGTTCGACGAAAAGAATGGATCAGTTATTATTATTGTACCATTTTTTCTCAAGGATGTGTGAAAACCTTTCAAGGATACTTGAGAGAGTCCGCACAACCCAAGCTTGCGGGATTTCCACCCAATAAAAGCATACACCCTTTCCTTCTTGGTACAAGATCCACCCCGGAACCGCTTTCGAATTACATCAGGGTGGGACCTCTTCGGAGTAGTATTGGAAGCGATAACATCGCGTCGTCTCTGTTTTCTTCCGGACCCTGCAGGATAGCCAACCTTTATTGATGTAGGCCGCTCGCAGAAGTGACCACGCCTACTCTCCACCTAATTTGACAAAGGCCCTCCTTGTTCCCCTAAAGGGTTTCCGTTTCATAGACACCTTCGTTTTCAGCGGCGAGTCACCACCAAAGAACCTCCTTAGAGCTTTCTCTACTTCCTCTGTCTCGGAAGTCGGACAAAAATCCAAGATCTCCACCTCGGTCTTGAAGACGAGGTGGCGTACCACTCCGCTCTTCTCAACAGCAGCTACGGTGGTCGAGAACAGTGTCGTCTCTTCTTACAGCTTCTCCCACACCTCTATAAGGACCCCTCCGCTCCTGTTTTTCCTGTTTTAAAGAACCCTGGCGTAGCTGGCTGCCTCAGCCGGTTTGATGAGAACCGTTACGGGACGCACACGCCTCGGTTTCACCTTCCTCTGCGATTTGGTTTCAAGTTTCTCCTTATTTGTGTCGCTTCTGTTGGATTCGACCCCTGCTTCAGCGACCCGGGTTCTGAGCCTCTTCTTCTTCTTTTTGGATGTGTTGGTCTCTTGAGGGCTCGCGGTAGGCTCTCTCATGCAGTTTCGGAAGACCGGTTCGGAAGTTACCCCGACGTGGTTTGCCGCCTGCGTTCCCTTACTGTTCGTGTCCTTTACTTCTGCTTTTTCCTTGGCCTTCCTGGCCCTCTTACGGCTTACCGAGCTTGTCGGCACGACAATACTCGAAGTTATTGAACCAGGGGTGCTATCCTCGAGTATCGTTCAACTCCTTAAGAATGCTGAAATGGCTGACTTCAGAATGATTGGAATAAATCGGTAATCTCGAGTTCTAATTGATAACTGCAATACGTAAATTTTAGAACACTATGCAAAGAGCAGGTCTATACTACTCTAAACTAGAAATAGAACGCTCAAGAGGCGAAAAAGTGACACATTTTTCAGAGCGATGCTCCAGGTAACAACAGAGCTCTAGAAATTTTAGTGTTCTGAAATACCGCTCTAAAATTTTAGCATGCTCAGAAAGTTGAACGATACTCGAGTATAGCACCCCAGCTTTCTGTCCGTTTTGCGTTATTCTGCAGCTTATCTACTACAGTCACCGCAACGTCCATCCCATTTTCATTTGGCGGAAACATGTTTCTCTTTGTCCGGAAAAAAGCCTCCATTTTATCCAATATGCTCTGCAGGTTTTCAATCAGCTTGGTCTCTTTCTTCCTAAAATCATTTACTCCATCTTTGAGGGCACTCACATCAGTTTTGAGACTCTTATCCCGCTCCTGCGTAACGTTCAAGTCTCCATTTAACAACTCCTCACAGAAGCTTCTACTTAGATTTTCTCTGTCCAGAACTAATCCCACGCGTAACTATTGAAGTATTCGGTTTGCCCTCACAGATCCCCACATGCGGAGTTGAGGTCTCCATACTCTAGGAGGTGACCCTGGTATACTCACTGTAAAAGGTCAATCCTCAAAAATACGTCAAATTCGGTGTAGTTTTGAGTCGCATCATTTTTGAGACACGATATATATGATGTATGAATGAGACTCCACACACTGGTGGCGTACAGCCTCCAGCACGATTGGTCACGCCTTGGCTTGGGGGTATTGCCTTCGGACCATCCCTTGACCATTGTCCGTGTCTGCTTATTTGGCATTGTAACCGTATTCCGCAGCAACCCGAGGTTGATGTCGTCGCATGTTGCGAAAGACGTTCAGAATTTCCGAACTTGAAGTTTTTTTCCACTCCTTCGCAAAACCTGAACTCACTAAAATACATCGGTTTTCAAGTACTTTCGCCGATGTGTAATCTTCTTACACGTCATTTATGGCCATTGTGAATGACAGCGTATATGATAATAACGATAATTAACATATATATATATATATATATATATATATATATATATATCAAAAAGTTGGTCAAACAACCACCGCAGGGTCCCCTGGGAGCGACTGCCATCCATGAAAATGACACCGGCTCCCAGTAGAACCGCGGTAAATCACACCCATGGCCACGCCTCACAACCGTGAGATGTATATGTATTCAGTCACTTCGGCAATTTGGTGATTTCCAAAAAGTATACAAATTATTTGTAATCAAAGTATCAAAGTTTTTATAACAATCGTCATTGATGATGATAACTTATTTCCTGAACTTTGGAGCTGATTCACATTAGAATTAGTGAAAAATATAATGTTTTTTGAAAAAAAAAGACGATGTGGGTATATGTGAATGGAATTTCTTAAGAATGATGATTAAAATTGTTTGTAAGTTACGCATTATCTCTTGAAATAAGAATATAAAGATGCTTTCAGAATGTTGTCTCGAAAAAAGCGTTTATTCACAATTAAAAAAGTTAAACACGAATATTTCTTTATTAACATTATCTCCGTGAAGCTCATAATTCTTGTGGGTTGATTGAGAAGCAATCCATTCAGTTTATTCCATTTCTTAAAAAAGAAAAAGGTAATAATCCAAAACAATAATACATTTCTAAAAATTGCTAAAGTATTCAAATTTGTATACTATATTTAAATAAAAACAGATCTCTTTTCGTAAATTCAATACCGCAGATTCAACAAAAATTCGATGTCTGCGTTCAGATTTCTTACACCATTTTCAATCTTCTTTTCCACACCCAAAACTTTGACCACTCACACCGCTTCAATTCACCCGAAAAATTGTCAACAGTTCGAAGTTAGTTGGAGAGATTATCGAATTCTGTTTCTATAATAAAAATGTGAGTAAATAATAATAATTACAAATCAACATTTTCATAAATAAATCATCAAATGTGCCTGAAAGTGATTTTTTCGCCTATTTGGGTGATTTATTTGAATATGAGATTGATGGATTTTATTTTTCTACGCCTTTCTGTCTTAGCTCTGGTTGACTTCTAACTTAGAATTGAGTTGGGACACTGCAATACCACGCTTTCGTTCCTATTCAGGATGGCAAACTTCAACTAAAGAAGTTTCCATCCTTTGAGAAGTACGACATCTTCCAAGAAGAAGAAAAAAAGAAACTGCGGTAGAGAACAGCAAAAAAAATGCTAAAACGAACAAAATCGCCAAGAATGCAGTCAATTAAATAAACAGACATGCGAAGACGATAAAGAACTGCAATTCTAAGAAGTGAGTCAAAAGTAAGATAGAAAAACGCAAAAAAATGAAATCGATCAATCTCATATTCAAATAAATCACCAAAATAGGCAAAGACATCACTTTTAGACACATTTAATAGATTTGATTATCAAAGCATATTTCCCAATTAATTTTACACTAACTTTAATGCAGGCATTGTAACTTGTAACTTAATAATGAGAGTCTCAACCTGAATGCTCTGGCGGAGCATTCCGGTTACTCGTTTTTCAATTACTCGAGAACAAAACAAACACCCTTCTGGATTTTGGCTATTTTATAGGAAAAATTCTCAACTTCCTAACTGAACTACTTTTTTTTTAAATTCCAATGGGTCTAAATTTGAAGGAAAGTCAAATTTATTTTTGATTTTGAAAAAGGCAGGTCAAATTTTGATTTTTTTAAAAATGTTTCCAATTATTAGAAATATTGTGAAAAAGTCTGTCGGAAACATTTAAAGTAAAATTTCGTTTTCTGCGGGAGGAAAAAAGTTATATATAGTACGTTTGAAGAAGAGTCTTTCCATCAGAAGTCAAAAAATTCAACCCACCTACTTTTGCAAATATTTTTCAAAATAATAAAAAAAATTCTGTACGAAGTTCCATCCAATAGGAATCCATTCAGCCAAACTTTAGGCCCAACCGACCGACCTGATTTTTTGGGGTGGGTACACTTGAGAAATTTTGTCCCATATGTCTAAATCAAAAAATTAATGAAGCACGTTATTACAAAAACGTTTTCTAGACCAGAAAAATTTTTTGATCATTAGGTCAATGTTCATTAATGAAATAGGTGAAGAAATGTTTCAGTTTTTTGTAAATAAATTGACGAATACGCAGATTGAAAATAATTGTTCGTTTCAGTCATCATCATAACATGATAATTTTAGTACGATTTTTGTTTCGGTTTTTGTTCTGCTTATTCGTAGACGAAAGAAGTACACGGAAAAATTCCCTATAATTTCTTCTTGAATAAGTTTCAAAAAATCCCATAATTGGGATTTTCACTATAGTTTATTTTAATTTCAGTTACGCCATACACTATACTTTGATTGTTGTTCGGCATAGCAGAATCCATTCTTACTGCTAAAATATTTCGTTTGAGAGATGAACTTTTTTAAAAACTAGTTTTATTGAAAAAAAAGAAATTTTATGCAAAGTTTGTGGTTCAGAGGTAATAATAGCGTATAATGAAAGCAGTTTACAGGTTATTGATGTCAAATTCATCATTATTCTACGTACATTGAAATATAATTGTTAAGTTTCAAAACACATTTAGTGATAAGAACAAAACTGACTCAAGCTTTAGGGAACTTAAAATACGTCTTAAAAATCAAACAAATGAAAAGTAATAGTAGGCCAAAGCGTTACTTCTTTTAGTAACGGTAAAGGTGACGCGTTACTTTTGACTAGTGTCGTATCAAACACTATTTGTCGTCTAATAACCATTCTTCAAACAAATATTTTTAGACTTTTTTTCCAATCGACCGCAGGCTGATTTTCTAAAGTACATGGCCTAAGGAATTCTTGACCAATTGCGTGAAGCCATATATTTGTCACTGTAATCAAAATCAATTGATAATTCTAAGATAATATTTTGAACGCCTTATTTTGTCTTAAGTGGTTATATCTCTGACGTAATTTTCAATATATTCAAATAGGATCAAACATAATTTTTGACTGAACAAACAAAATTATAATTCCTGTCCAAGAAACTCATAAAATTAAAAATACATACCCCATTTCGATCCGGCAATCACAGGACATCCTGCATGAATGGTTAAGGGATTTCCGATTCCATTTGGTGAAAGGTTGTACCAGAAGGCTGCACTGCCTTTTTTTGGTATCAAGGAAACGTTTAATTTGTTAAAAACTGTCCTACCTCCTTCTTCAACGTCATTCAACTGAAAAAATTGTTTACAGTTTAATATTTTTCATTGTTTCGACCACTCCCTATTTTCATATTTTCCCGTTTATGTAATTATACCATATTCCTTAGCCCTTGGATTACTCACATAAAACATAAGAGTGGCAATCCGGTTTCCATATTCGAATGCATCGAATTCATCAGGCTGAAAAGTTACCAAGGTAATTAATTTACGATTATAAAGTATTGTTTCAATCCAGAATATTTGATCAATCTGTGACTTACTGGAGCAAAATCAAAGTGTGGAAGGTACATGCCTCCGCTTCTATAATAAAAGACTTGTGGGTCTTCCGCAGTGATGACTGAGAGTCTAGTCATGTGCTCAATTCGGCGATACAAGATTTCTATGAATTCGTGTTCATCCTTGTCAATCCAAGCAATTTGACCAATCCTACCGTCTTGAATCTTTTCCTTTATAGTTCCCACATCGACTAATTTTATCTGAATGATACTGTTATTTAATTATTTGCTTAAAAAAAGTCAATAGGTAAACCCGAAGGCAATTAGTGACCTTAGCACTGCAGGCTTCTGTCATTAATTTTTAAATTCAGCTACGTGCAAACATCGCGAAAAGAAATTAACCCTTATCTAGCACACTGAGGTCAGATTGACCCCAAACTGATTTCACTTCGATTTAAGACCATTTATGACTTGAAAATGTTGCTTTTTTTTAAATTTTGAATTTCCAGGTTTCAAATTTTTCAAATATTTTCTTCATTTTTTTTTGTTCATATTCAACTTTTTTTTCGAAGTGAATTTTGAATTTAAATAAAATAAAACCATAGCATCTTCTGAAGGGAATATCAGATAATATTTGGGAATTTTTGCGCATCAAAATAAACGACTGGCCCTTTGCAGCAAGCATTTTTATGCCAGGGGTCAGTTTGACCCCCGTGTGCCAGCTAAAGATTAAATCATACATCAAACTGTCATAAATTTTCACAAACAAATTCGCAATTCGAGCACGAAACTTAACGGACGAATTCAAATCGTTTACAAAAGAAGTTAGTCTTTTTGTATTTTACATTGCAACATTGATGAACTATACCTCGAAATAACCCAGTAAGATGGTAGTGATCGCGTGGTTCTAATCCGCCACATATCTGACTAAAAATTAACAACATAGGTGAGAGTAAAACAAACCTGGGACTGTGTCAGCTTTTTCAGAATCTCGATTTCCTCGTCATAAATTACGTCGTGGAAAATAACAATTCTGGGCTCTAAATAAGCTTCTTCCTCTTTAAAGGGTGCTAGTTTCAGAAAAGGGTTTCCATTGTCGGTGTATCGACATCTCAATTGTTTCTGAATATTTGAAGGTAACGAAATTCTCCCTCTACAGAGCATATCCATCTTTTTCATAATCCAGGCCTGAAATTCCAAGTAACAAGGCGAAAAACTTCACTTCATATCAATTGAAGGTTTTCGAATTTAAGATAATCCAAATTTACGAAACAAGAATCCAAAAGATAGTTCGTGAATCTTTGAATTCAAAAATTAATTCCGATATATCATGTCATCCAAAAAGCTTTCGGCCTGAGAATTTATTATGTTAATATTTCTGGTAACTTGAGAAAAATCTCTAAACGCTATAATATATCAATCTTATTGCAATTTTAAAGTTTTACAATACTTAATCACATAAACATATGCTTGACATACATCTTCACGTTGTTTCTCCAGTTCGATGTTTTCTGGAAATAAAAAATAAATTAAATAGTCAACTTCATGCCGACATTATCTTTCCTTAAGAGATTTCCGAACCTGAAATCATTACCAAAAGTTTGTTAGTCTAAGTTTGTTTTTTATACCTCCAGTTGAATTTGATGCTGCTACTTGAGCCCAAAGTACTAAGGGAGCCAACAAAATGAACAAAGAAGAAATTTTTATTTGACAATATTGATTTCGTTGCATGTTGTGAAGAACATCCAGATTTTTGGAACACAAAGTTTTTTTTACACTTCTTCGCAAAACCTGAAGTTACTAGAATACATCGATTGTCAAATATATCCACTAATGCATAATCTGTATACAAACCATTCATAGCCACTGTGTATGACAACGTATATGATAATAACGATAATAAACATACATTAAGTGCATGAACTCTTAGCGTTGTAAATTTTAACTGTTTTAAATGTTAAAAACACTTTTGTGACATTCTTCGGGCAAAACAAAAAATGAAGATTATATTCTCAGAGCTTATAGTGTCAGAAATCATCAAAATCCAATCCTAAATTCTAGAAATATCGATTATTCAAAATAATCTAACCCCAAAGTTCAATATGCCGTTACTCTTGTAATCTTCAAATATAAGTAATAGGAGTAAAGGTATAAAAATAATCAAAGCATCATGTTTGACGGAACAAATAGATCAGTCATAATTATTGTAGGTTGACAGAATAAAAAATTATCAGATGTACAAACGTATCAATGAAATGGCATTATAATCCACAGGCGGAAGATTTCCAACGTTCTAGGATCAATAGAAAATATTTTAGAAAATTTTGACATATTGAGAAAATAATGAGTGATAACGAAAAAAAATGCCACTGAACCTAAGATGGTATCACGTATCTTTTTCGGCGAAACAGATACGCAGAAAGTTCAATTCAAATACGAGCTTCGTTTGATATGTTTCGTAAAATAGCAAGTCAAAATTTTTTTATCGTCAAGTTTGTCTCTATTTCTCAACATAATCTCCTTCGAGGGCTACACACTTAGTCCAGCGAGATTCCACTTTTTTCATTCCTTCAAAAAACTAAAATTTCTTTTGATCTGCGAAATACGCGTTTACGGCATTGATTACTTCTTCATTGGACGAGAATCTCGTGCCACCGAGTCAGGTTTTCAAGTTGGGGAACAGAAAGAAGTCGTACGGAGCTAAGTCTAGAGAATAGCGTGGATGAGGAATCATTTAGAAGCCCTGTGTGTGTATTTTTGCCATTTCGATTGCGGAGGTGTAGGCCGGTGCGTTGTTGTGATGAAACAGCACATTTTTGTGTGCCAATCGTGGCCATTTTTTCGTAGCTCGGCTTTCAAACGGTCCAATAATGATGCATAGTGAGTTATTTATAGTTTGACCTTTCTTCAAGTAACCAATGAGGATGATTCTTTGGGAATCCCTAAAAGCTGTAGCCAATACCTTCCCAGCTGTCAAAACAGTCTTCGCCTTCTTTGGCGCAATTTCACCAGGCAGTACCGCTGCTTTGACTGCTGCTTTGTCTCAGATGTATACTGTTAATGCAGGTTTCGTTCAAAGTCACGAATGAATGCAAAAAGCTTGTAGCGAAGAACATTCAGAATTTTCCTAGTTTTTAGGGTTTCGTAGGAAACTCTTATAATCTTGTGCCAGCGTCTATTCATCTCTTACCTCGCCTAAAAAAACACCCGAGGTTTTGCATTCCTCATCATAAAGTGGACACTGTGGAATCTAGAAGAATACCGAGAACCTTGGGAAAATTATGCTACCCATTTAAATTTCATATTTTGAGCCAACGATCATTTGGGGAAAAGAGTAATGTATACCGAAATTGAAGGATGAGAAGACCCTTATATACTGGAATCTTTTCTTCTAGTCCGTTTTGTTTCGGGGATGGCTTAAATTTAATTTCTTGCCATGTAGAATTACCTGTAAGATAAAAAATCACAAACATTCGCAGAGCCTCTTTTTTTTAAATGCGACGGGTTTTACGTATAGTTGACAATTTTAACCCCAATATCACGCCACTATTGATCATACCATCCTTCTTTTGTCCAATGGACTGCAGGCTGATTTTCCAAAGTACATGGTCTAAGGAATTCTTGACCTAATTCGTGAAGCCGTACATTTGCCACTGTAATTGAATGAACTGAGTAATATGAAGTAATATCTTGAACAACTTACTTTGTATTTGTAAATTATATTTCTGATATAGTATCTAATATACGGGTATTAGAATCACATTAAATTTAATCATTGACTGTACAGAAAGAAAATTACAGTCTCTGTCCAAAAATAAAACTCATTCAGAATAAAAAGCTGTTCCATATATCTTTTTAATATTATATGGAAACTAGAAAGAATGTATATCTTTGGAAGGCGGATAATGAATAACTATATTATTATAAAATACATACCCCATTTTGTTCCGGCAATTACAGGACATCCTGCATGTAAGGTTAAGGGATCTCTAGTTCCATCTGGGGTAAGGTTGTACCAAAAGTCTGCACTGCCTTTTCTTGGTGTCAAGGAAACGTTTAATTTGTTAAAAACTGTCCTACCTCCTACGTCAACGTCATTCAACAGAAAAAATCTGTATACCTCAATATCTTCATTCGTTACGCACATACTCTATTTTCATATTTTATTCTCACCGTAATTACAACACTCATTATCCCTTGGATCACTTACAAAAAACATAACAGTGGTAATCCGCTTGACATCTTTCCTCTGTCTGGAAATTAACATAATAAATTTGCAATAATGAAGTAATGTTTTAATCTAGAATATTTGATAAATCTGTCACTTACTGTTTCGAAATCAAAGTGCGGAAGAAACATGCCTCCGATTTTATAATAACAAACTTGTACTTCTTCCGCAGTCGTGACTGACAATCTAGTCATGTGCTCCATTCGACGATACAAGATTTCTAAGATTTCGCGTTTATTATCGTTAGGTAGCCAGGCAGTCTGACCAATCCTGCCGAACTGAAGCCTTCCCTCAATGGTTTTCACCTCATCTAATTTTATTTGAGGAATACAGCAATATAATTATTTGTTGTTTTAAAGACAAAATCAGTGAGTGAAGCCGAAGGCGAGTTGTGACGTTACAACTGCAGAGTACTATCATAAATTTCAAAAGTAATTTTATTTTGAGTTCTCAAAAGTTTTGAAACAGAATTGAGAATTTTTGATGTTGTAAACCAAGCTTGTGTTCAGCAATCCGAAAACCCCCTGCCACCGACTTTTATGAAAATCCGGTCATGTACTGAATTTTCCAGTCATTCAGTCACAACCTTGGATCCAATTTTTGATCTCAAATTTGTTCATCAGTAAGCCAAAGAAGCCCTTAGTACCGAGTCTCATAAAAATTTTGTTGGAATAATGAAAACATAAAAGTTTGGAAGTTTGAGGTAGCTCGAACCTTTCGAGTATCCGAATGTTCGAGTCACTTGAACTCTTCTTGACTCGATTCGAATAAAAAAGTCAGCTCCACTCGAACTTGCGCAGTTTTTGTGCACACCAAAATAAAATGAAATACATTAATAGTAGCAAAACAAAGACAAAAAATCAAATACGGGCTAACTTCATGGCGTTACGTGAAATAAAGGTGCATACCTACAAAATTTGGGAATTCAGAGAACGTTTGAGCACGTAACTCAGTATAAAAATTCGAATCGTTTACAAAAGTCGTTACTCTTTTTATGATGTCCATTACAACTTTGATGAGATTCATCTTGGAGTAACTCAGTAAGATGGTAATGATCGCGGGGTTTGGATCCGCTACATATTTGACTAAAATGAACAAAATAGGTAAAAGTAGAACAAACCTTTGGCTGTGTCAGCTTCTTCAGTATCTCTATTTTCTTGTCTTGAATTGCGTCGTGAAAAATAACCATTCTGGGCAATTCGACATTTCATTTGCTTCTGAAGATTTGCAGGTAATGAAATTTCCCATTTACAGAGCGTATAGATTTCTTTTAGAATCTGAGCCTGAAATTTTATATCAATTGTAGGTTTCAAAATTTTGAATGATCCAGATTTACAGAACAAAAATTCGCATGATTTTCTCATATTTTATTCGATTTTCAAAATAAACTTCGATAATTCACATCGTGTGGCAGGTTTTCATCCTGGAAATTTATTACTAAGATTCTTGTCAATTACAAAAAAATGTTTAAAATTTGTAATAAATAAATCGAATTGCAATTATGAAATTTTACAATACATGATCAGTTGGCTGGATAATCATAGGCTTGACATACTTCGTACATAGGTTGTTCGTCCAAGTCGATGTTTCCTAGAATTAAAAAATAAGTAAATTGTATTCATTTCAGAGAATTTTGAGCTTCCAATTATATTACAAACTTTTTTGGGAATGTATGGTGTTCATATCTGGAATTGTATTTAATGATAATAGTGAAGTCCAAGGTACTAAAGGAGCCAATAGAATCAATGAAGAAGAAATCTTCATTTGAAAATGTTGATTTTGTCGCATGTTGCGAATTCTGAATTTCAAAAGAACAAAGTTTCCTTACACTCCTTCAAAAAACCTTAACTTACTAGAATACATTTGTTTTCAAGTACATTCACGAATGTCTAATCTTTATACACGCCATTTATGATCACTATGAATGCAGGTTTAAGGAAATATGTGTGGGAGTGAACAATCGCAAAGTAACATTGCCCACATATTGAAGCAGGCTCGGCTGCATATTTGAATAAATAATGTAATCTTCAGCTCAAATGAAAAACAGAAACTCAGTTCCGAGAAAGTGAGTTTCTGAATGAGGTTGAAAAAGATTTTATCTAAAAAATTTAGCCAATTCGGAGTAAATCGTCCAAGAATTTTGAGGTAACATCTTCACAGGTTTTGAAAATCGGTTTTCGGTAGCGATTAGAAGTCGGATTTTCAATTTTTCATACAAATAAAAAGTTGCTCCCAAGATATAAGGAAGTTGAATCAATAGGTATAATTCAATTTACAAGAGTTTGTTTTATTTACTCACATATTTGCAGAAATGAACTTCGATAACTAAAGCATCTAGAAAGTCTAGAATTTTATTAGCTTAACATTCTTTTCATTTCAATAAAAATCTCTCAACACTATAATATAGTTAGGTTAATAAGTCGAAGTTTTCTGGTGAAGAGAAATAAAAATAATGCAATTATGAGATTCAATAAAAATTTTAATATTCAAATCTAAGAATATAACACAGGTTTAGAATACAAAACGAAACACGAACGTTTCACTTTTGTATATTTTTCGACAATATTTGAATTTCATACGTGGGTTTGAAATCGATGTTTGTATTGCTACATTAGATGAAATTACTACCGGTGCCATTTAAATCAGTAATAAGCAGAGAGCAGACGAGAGTCCAGTCTGAACTTGCGCACCGAGCCTTGGCTCGGCTTCCTCGTTGCAGAGAACCGCCACATGGGGGGAAGTGGTGGGCGAGCGCGCTCTAGGAACATACGATGCCTCGTGTCGGCACGCACGATCACGCACGATTCCTCGCGCCCCCCTCTCCACCTAACCGCTATTTTTTACTCATTCGATGCGCGGCTTATTTGGTTGTTGACACATGCTTCCCTGCAATTCAATGTTTTAGATTGTTTTATTGATGCTGTATGAAAATAATAACGGAAAATATTATTATTGATGAAGTTCCTACGTGTTCAAATAATGAATTGTTTAACAAACTTGGCAAGGAGTGGAAAGATTCCTATAAACCTCTGTTTGAAAGGCAGGAATTGATTTGCATACATTGTAATGTTGTAATTAGTCATGCAAGAAATAAGGAATTAAGGCGTCATTCAAGTTCAAAGTCGTATAAAATGAAGTATGCAGATTTCCAACATAACAGGAAAAAAAATATTTGTCTCGAGAATTATGGGAAGAAAATGTTGGAAGTCCTCAGTTTAAAAGATTTTGCAACAGAACCGAAGATCAAAATAAATTTAATAAAGATCTATGTGAGATGTTTCTGGGAACTGATATTCCATTGAAGAAGGTTAATAATCTTTTCGTTAAGGAATTTCTTTCGACTAATACAGGTTAAAACGTTACCGATTAATCGACTTTAAGAAAAAATGTTCTACCTAAATTGTGTGATCAGATCTTGAATGCAATGCGCGATAAAATTAGAAATAATAATATTTGGGTATCGATTGATGAAACCACTGATGCTTGTGGTAGAGAAGTAGCAAATGTAATTGTTGGTGTTTTAGATGACATTAAATCTAGAGAATGTTACTTATTGACTTCTGAAGAACTTAGTGCAGCAAATAATGTGACTATAGCAGATTTCTTTCACGATGCAATGCAGTTTTCATGACCTGATAATATTCAATACGATCTAGTTTTTTATTTATCACGGATGCAGCACCTTATATGCTTAAAGCTGCTGGAGAATTCAAAAAAATGTTTCCGAGAATGTTGCTGAAGCAATTGGTCTGCATTATGAAACAGTGAATAGTTTAAGTGCAAATGTGAAAAAAGTTTCTTTGAAGTCTCCTGAACGAATTGCTCGTTTCCACGAGATGAATCCGAAATTACCGTTGCTACCAGAATCTGTTATGACACGATGGGGAACGTGACTAAATGCGGCTACGTATTATGAAAAAAAATTTGAGAAAAACTAGTTCTGTTTTTTGAGTTTGAACCCACGAGAGGCAACATGTATAGGAAAATCTTAAAAAGTTTTACGCACAAAATATTTGCTGGCAGACTCACAGTACATACAAACTAATTTTGAATGTTTAGTTGAGTACATTAATTAATTACAAACTTAGGGACTGTCGCTTTAACAAAGTTTAAGTTATGTGCATCACGTAAAGGATGAATTATCCAAACAGAGTGGACTAGCGTCAAAAGTAGTCGAAAAAAAATTGAATGATGTTCTGGCGAAAAACAAAGATTCGAAAGTACTGCAATTGATTGCTGAAAATTTTGATGCACAAAATATTGAAGGTTGTACCTAATCTGAAAATGAAATTCAGAAGATGAAATATGCCCCAATTCCATCAGTAGAGGTAGAGCGCAGTTTCTCTCGATATGCTGAAATTTTTAGCAGCAGAGGGAGAGCGTTCATTTTCTATAATTTAAGAATGTTATTCACGGTGTCGGCTAATGCTTTAACCCTCAATAAATTGAATTTCGACAATGGTTGATAAAACATTGTTATCTGACATTCAATTCAAAATGTCTTTTTGGTATCGTTTTATTTTCTTTGCATTGATAATGTAATAATGTAATAATGTAATAATATAATGTAATAATTCAGTTTGTTGAAAACTGTCCTACCTCCTTCGTCAACGTCATTCAACTGAAAAAAAATCTGTATACCTCAATATCTTCCATTTTTACGCATATATTCTTTTTTCATATTTTGTTTTTGTTGTACTTAAAGCACTCATTATCCCTTGGATCACTTACATAAAACATAACAGTGGCAATTCGTTTTCCAGTTTTGAATAAAGTTGAATCCTCTGTCTGAACAGTTACATAATAAATTTACGATAATCATGTAATGTTTTAATCTAGAATATTTAATCAATCTGTCACTTACTGTTTGGAAATCAAAGTGCGGAAGAAACATGCCTCCGATTTTATAATAACAGACTTGTACTTCTTCTGCAGTGGTGACTGATAATCTAGTCATATGCTCCATTCGACGATACGAGACTTCTAAGATTTCGTGATTATTATCGTTAGGAAGCCAGGCAATCTGACCAATGCTGCTTGCTCGAATCACAAAAACGAATCAAATTATATTTTACATTATTAACAACTTTAATTAATGAACTCGCAGTTTGAGCACGTCACTCAATATAAGAACTCAAATCGTTTAAAATAGTCGTTATTGTTATTATAATTTTCACTAGAACGCTAATGAAGTTCACCTCTAAATAACCCAGTAAGATGATAATGATCACAGGGTTTGAATTGGCCACATATCTGACTAAAAGTAAACAAAGTAGGTAAATTAGAACAAACCTTTGGCTGTGACAGGTTTTTCAGGACCTCTATTTCATCGTCATAAATTACGTTGTGGAAATTAACAATTCTGGGCTCTAAATAGGCCTCTTCTTCTTTAAAGGGTGTTATTTTGAGAAAAGAGTTTTTATTGCTGTTGTATCGGCATTTCAATTATTTATGAATATCTGCAAGTAATAAAATTTTCCCTTTGCAGTGCATATCGATTGTTGACAGAATCCATGCCAGCACTTTTAGCTCCCAATCGATGTTTTCCGGAGAAAAAAAATAAATTTCACGTTTGAGTAGTTCCCGAAGTTTTTGTTTGCCGTAGGAGATTCACTCGAACTTTGAATTTAAAATTTGTTGGGCGTATTGTTTAGTTTTCATACCTGGAATTGAGTTTGATGCTGCTAATGAACCCCAAAGTAATGCAGGTGTTATTACAATCAAGAAAAAAGTCATTTTCATTTTATAATGTTGATTTCGTTGCACCTTGTGATGAACATTCAGAATTTTCAAACACAATGTGTTTCTTTACACTCCTTCTCAATACCTTAACTTACTATAACGTATCAGTTTCGAACTATATTTGCTAATGTGTAATCTTTAGGCACGCCATTTATGACCACTGTGAATGACAACCCATCAACTTCTAATGTTGTGAATTTTAACTGTTTTAAAAGTTAGTAACATATTTTTAAAATTATCAAAACGGTTGCAGTTTTTCAAAGAAAAGTGATTGAGCTCTTCTTGCTCTCCTTGCTTCTCGTCCTCTCCATTTTCCTCCTCTCCTCTCCTTGAGCGAAAGCAGGATCACCTGATGTTTTTAATATTAGTGTGAGCTATTATCTGAACCTTATAGGATCTCCGAGTCGGCTAGGTACCAGAATCAGTGAAAAAAGTAAACTTCTCAACCTGCCCACTGCACTAGATAACTCAGCAAAAGGACTCAAAATTAGAGATAGAGAGTGAACTCCCCATTCCACCCTAAGACAAAAATGCTTTGATACTCGCGACTCGCTGGCGAGACGCTGACTGACTTCTTCCTCTCGCGCTTTCGACCCTCTCGACTTCATCGCGAGAGCTCCACATTTCCGCCCGCACCGTGTGGGTAGGAAAATCTGGTCCTGCACTTTCGTGGTTCTATCTTTCTCTCCGTTTTGCTGCCTATATTAGGGCGTGAACAACAGTACTGAAAGCTAAACGGCACCTGGGTGAGATGTTCTTCACAGTGTCTCTGGAATACCGGGCGATCACCTATAGTATACAGCCTCACTATTGCATGCGAAGCTCTGCAAGAGTGGACGAACCCTTTCCCTAGCTGCACGTGGGAACAACTGTGAGAACACCAAACGCAGTTGCGAATGTGGTTCAAAACGATCGAACGCGTAGAGCACCCGTCAATGGGTCGGTAAACAGTGCCAAGCGTCCCAGATTTCGGGGTGCGGAAAATAATTTGGTGGAAACACAATGGCGGATTGGCGAGACGATGGACGTCTTAAGTGGACGGATCAACTTAAGGATAACGTGATGGATTACTACGAATGAGCCGCAGACGAA
>JAUMHM010104915.1:0-22559 GCA_032362435.1 Melikaiella ostensackeni
TCCCAAAAATCCACAAAAACAACATTCCTCTCAGACCGATCGTCAGCGCAATAAACTCACCAACTTATAACCTAGCATGCTTCCTCGCCAAAGAAGTAAATCCTTTCACAGGAAATTCTATCACACATGTCCAAAACTCTTTTGACTTTATCAAAAAGATACAACAAATTCACACTCAACCTCAAGACATCCTAGTGAGTTTCGACGTAGTATCTCTCCTAACGGAAGTACCAATCTCTGATACAATCGACATTATTAAATCCTTTGCAAACTTCCCCTCCGATCTCATGCCTTTGATAGAACACTGTCTCAATAATACTTACTCCTCTTTCAATAACCAGTTCTACGAACAAACCTCAGGAGCAGCAATGGGATCTCCAATCTCACCTGTAATAGCCAACATCTTCATGGATCATCTAGAAACTAAAATCTCCAACCAATCCAAGCTTAAACCGGAATTTTTGTGCCGTTACGTTGACGACACTTTTTTCATCTGGAGACATGGACTAGATGAACTACGCAAGTTTTCCGAATTCATCAATCGAATTCACCCTAATATCCAATTTACCATGGAGATTGAACAGAACGGGAATTACCTTTCTTGGATGTACTAGTTCACAGAAGATCTGATAACACATTAGGACATGAAGTTTACAGAAAACCACCACCCATCTCAAAAGCAATCGGTCATCAACTCCCTTCTATATAGAGCTGTCTCCATAATAGATAAGGATAACTCACAAAAGAAATTAGAAAACGTTAAACGAATCCTAATACAGAACGATTACAAAAACAAACAAATTGATGAAGCAATCAGAAAATATACTTAAAAAAACAATTTAACACAACCTTCTAAGGAAAGAGAGAGAACAACGACCACCATCCAACCCTACATCCAAGGTATCACAAAGCAAATAGGAACAATTCTTAACAAACACAACATTCAAACCATATTTAAACCTCTTGCGAAAATAGGACAACTGCTAATCAACCCTAGAGATAAAAAGGCGCCTCTTAGTGATCCGAAAGTATATAAAATCGCTTTCTCTTGTGGCAAAGTCTACATTGGAAAAACCGGGAAAGCGGTGAGCCAACGTGTGAAAGAACATGAGAGTAAACTCAGGCTAAAACATTTCACGCAATCAGCACTAGCTGAGCATCATATCGAAACAGGACATAGCATTTCATTTGACAAAGCAACCGTCATCGCAAGAACATACAATATTTTTCCAAGAAAACATAGAGAAGCAAACGAAATCTTAAAACACTCTAATGAGATCAACAGGGACAATGGATACAATACCAATCCGATTTGGCTTTCAATCCTGCCGGGTTCTTTGAAAAAGACTTGATTGGCCAATTAGGTTAGACCAGTCCCCACGGGGGCGCTCTGGCCAATCACAGGCATCGCATAGAGTATATATAAGAACAACATAACCTGAATCTTCAGTTTCAGGTTAGCCCTGAAGAAGTGAACTGCAATATTAACTAAACGTCGGCAAGATTCGTAGTGACTTCTTCCTTGTGAACAGGGAAAAACGATACTAATAGATTGGCAAATTGTCTGTAGTTGGAATGAATGCTGTCATATGTTTATGGCTTTGAGGGGTTCTCCTGGAATTTCAAATATGTCTGCCTGGTTGATAATAAATCTTTCTATATGTTGAAATTTGTCTTGATTTATATGGTCTAAGCGCAGAAGATTTTCTATACATTTTGCTTTATCTGCACCCGTAATATTCTAAGATTTGCATGGATTGTCAAAAGAGTTATCTTTTTCAGGAAATTATTTGGTATTTCATTGAATATATCGTCGTCGCTCAGTTCCTTAGAGTCACTAACTTCCTTGTTTCTATTTAAGTTCAATTCTTCAAATTCCTCCAGTTTAATCGCTGGGTTAGATTTCGTTACTAGTGTTTGTTTCGATAATGCTTACGAATTTGAAATATAAATTTTCTTCATAACTTTTCACCACTGTATCTCCTGCATAGATTCCGTCTCCTATGTAGAATCGGAAAATAGATCCTACATTCGTGTTGGTGTTTTCAATATGAAGGAAAAACGTTGCAACTCTTCGAGCTGGGATGGTTAATATTTGGTTTGATTCAAGAGGATAATGATTGTTCTTGATTTTCAGGCATTTTGAAGTGTAACTTATGTTCAATTTATTGTTGCATAACTATTCAGATCCTAGTACTCCATCCTCGTCAGTCAGTACTTCATTAGGAGTGATGTTAAATATTGTTAGATAACCTAGGATATTTATTTGTAATTTTCCCTGCACCTGTACCGGTATCGATCATCATTAATGACGCGTCTTCCAAGCCTTCGGCAGATGTTCTGATCGACGGGGTCTTACTGGAATTGGATAAATCAACTTTCATAGTTGTTTGATCGCTGGGTGTGAATTCTTTTTTCCTTGATGTAGGCTTCCTCAGTGCATCCACGTTGGAGAAACTACTGGAGTTCCAACGATGCTGCGATTTTTGTGGTCGCTGTTGATTTTTCAGTCGTTATTCGCAATTTCTCACCATAAGTCCAGTTTTGTTGCAATAATAACAAATCATTTCTGAATTAAGGGGGGTATCCTTGGTCATTTCTGCTCTGTTGATTCTTACATTCAAATGCTGTTGAGACAAAACCTCTGTTCGGTCACTCATTGTTATTAATGTTGTTTCTTGAAAAAAATATCATTATAGTAATTGTTTTTATTGCTACGGGTATTGTTTCGACTATTATTTTGGTCTCTTGGGAAGCTGTTACTGTTGGGATTCCGATTTCTGGAGAAATTGTTGTTATTACTGTAGTTTGGGTTTCTTGAGAATTCGTTGTTGTCATTACTATAATTATTCCATTGCCGTTGTCGGTTTTTTTTATTAAGCCTTTGTGGTTTTTGTTACTTACATACTTCTCGTGACATGTAAACCTTGTTAGGCTCGCCAGTCGCATTGTTATTTAAATTATTGTTTCTTGGATACTCCCTAGCTTCTTTTTTTCTTAATGCGGATCAAGCCGCTGGTTTTCTTTCGACGTCTATGGTGTCATCAACTTCTTCCCTAATGGTTGATTTTCTCTTACCCAGGTTTCTAATTCAGGTCGTAAATCACGAATGAAACATTGAATTAAGTCTCTTTCCGATTTATTTGAAACGTGCTGTGTACCTGTGCAATGTTACTTCATCTGCGGGTATCTTCGATTTTGTCAGTAACTTTCTTCATTCTTGCGGCATAGGAGAGCACATTTTTATTTTCCCACATATGCAAGTTTTCTAATTCTCATTGGAATTGGTAAAAGCTTTTAGCGGTGACATATACCTTTTTTAATTTTTCGATTATTTCTTTGGTAATCGGGCTTCACCCGATAATTTTTCTCTCAATAGACTAGCAAGATTCTCTTGAGCGGAGGCTGCTGGTAATATGGCTTTTGCTTCGAGGCAACCTTTAACGAAATGTGCCAAAGGGATGCTACTTCCGTGAAACATAGGAATTACTTCTAAAGCATCACTTAATGATAATTGTTGGCTATTGAGGCCATTTCGTCGTTAATTATTTGATCAGTATTTTCTCTAACGATATTATTGTTATTTATATTTAATTATTCTGTTTCGCTGTGTTAGTCATCGCTATCGTTATTGCTGAAAGTAAATGTACGCGTGAGGGAGTTTTCTTTTAGGTTGATTACAGTATCATCTTTTCAAGTATTTATTGTGTTGCTAAGCAAACTTAAGGGGGGAACTACTTTTAGAGGCCGAAAAAGAAGTACTTTTTTGCAATTAATTTTTGGGAAAATGATTATAGTACACATCAAATTGGTATAATATATATTTAGGGCAATGTTTAAAGATGAAAAAAAACATTTTTTACAATATTAAAAATTGAAAATGAATAACGTTTTGGTGGATATTGTATCTCGTCTCGCCGCTGACATCAAAATTGGCGAAAGTGATCCTGGCCGCAATTCTCATCTGAAATCATGAAACCAAACATTTTTTTACTCGAGAGGGTTTTTTATAGTAGACAGACTACGATCTTTGCGAAATTCGAACATTAACAATAAAAATCAGACTTTCAAAAAAAAAATTGGTTTTTTATGAAAAAATTTTTGATTATTTTTGCGTCAAAAATTGTCTAAAAATGTTTTGTTTTCGATGTCTGTAGTCTATCTAGAGAAGTTTTTTATGCCATTCAAAATGAATGCTGGATGAAGAAAATCGGTTTACTAGTTTTTTCGTAATCATTTTCGCCAGTTTGAAAAACATGGTTTCGAGAAAACGCCGTCTAAAGTTTGCGGTCAAGACGCTCGGCGCTCTCGGCCGGCTCGGCACCAGCCACTTTCAAGCGGAATATCTTCCACAATTTCGACAATTGGCTTTTGAGACTTTGTAATAATATCCTAAGAGCATATACCTATCAATTAAAACAATTAAAGAAATCGATTTTTTTGAAACGTCTAGAGGAAGTTCCCCCCTTAAATCTTCAATCATAGAGCAGGTGTTTTCGTTTGTCAGAGTTCTGTCTTGGTACGCGGATTCCGCAATAATGCTTGAATCGGCTGTGGAGAAGTTGTAACAGCTATCAGAAAAACTTCTTATTCCAGAAATTTTGCAAAAGAGTTATTATCAGACGTTAAATTTCTCTCTTAAGAAATAGTTTGTTGCGGCATTATTTTCTAGTCTAGTCCTGTCCACACTACTCAGACCGTTGATATTCAGTTCCCCGAGTACGCTTGCTTTTTCTCGTTAACAGCGAAGAGGATTTTATCATCCGACCGAGCAACTTCAGACTTTTGTAATGAACAAGCCTTTTTCCAAGCATAAGCTAAACAATATCTTCCCGTTACCGTTCGTTTTTAGATCTCCGAAATGAACAAGTACCCTGTCGGTACATTTGGGCTGCATACTAACCCAGCCATTCTCATCTCTGAGTAGAACGATCCTTTCCTCAGGATCGCAAGTACGTGAAGTTTCATTTAACAAACCCCAGAAGATATGTTTTACATCACTACTGTCACAATTAAGTGGAGCGTGGCTCTACATTCATACTTTTCGACATGCTGGTTTGCTCTCATCCGTAATCACACCCACTCCTTTGTTACCATGTTATTCATTATCTGATCCTAAGCATAGTTCGAGTCCATTTTCTATAATTCTTATCTCACATCTCTTCTTCTCCTTTTCAGGTACACATAAAATATCTAGCTTCCATACGCGCATTGTATCTCGTAGTTTACTTTCCTTAAGAACATTGACACCTCATTTCAAACATCTAGTCTCCATTCATCGTCTGAAACTTTCCCGAGGACATGCCTTTCGTGAACAGAAGTGTCAATCCAATCCGAAGCCAGAAGCAAAGGAGTCATGATCGAATGTGTTGTATACTAAGGAGGGCACTAGCCTCCAGCAGGTTGGTCTTTAAGACGGCAAAAGACCATTCATTTCTTCAGGTTCCTTAATACTTAATTCCAGATCTGGCCCGCCGTGTGCCTTCTGAGGGCACCAAAGATGCCAAGGCCGGCACTATCTTATCGATATCGTAATTTCCGACAGAGGTGACATTGAAACATGCACCAGGAGGTTCACTATTTGCGAAAGCAGTTCGATTCAAAGGATGACCGACCACGTCGATGGTAACCTCAATACTAATCCTTTAGTTAGCTGGACTCATTTTATGTATGATTTGGGAGTCTCGTAATTTCTCAGTGATGGACACAATTTGATAATTGTGATTTGGACTACCAGCTGCTTTAGATATCAGCAGTACATAGATAAAGATGGTCGAGTAGCTCATTCAGAACGTCCAAATAAATGTAGTCTGGCCTTGAATTTTTTTTCGCTGTCATGAAGTGAGGCAGTAAACTCATTAATTGTTTCTTTCTTTTCAATGAACCTTCACCAGTTAATGATCGTTTACGTGAAAAAACCTCGCCATGATATTTTCATGCTTTCGATATAGTTCTTCACAAATCCTTGATGAATTTACCTTCAAAGTTGATGGGTGTATCACTAATTTTGAATGATTCATCATTGAGCATGAAAATGCTTACACCGAGTGAAGAACTAATGCCATTATTAGAATAAATGGCACTAATTTATCCACCTGCGACGGAACAGTAAGGAAATCGAACTATGGTGAGAACTACCGCTGCGCTGGCATCGAAAACGTTGGTGTTTTTTGTAATATACGTATTCTAATGCGTTCGTTAGCCACCACTAAACTATTAATTGTTACCTGTATTTGCTCTTATGTTTCAGATGAGGCTGAATTCAACTAAAATGGACTGCCTTATCAGTTGCCATGGAGAACGCTGTAAATTATCACAGTGCTGTACAAAGGAAAGACTATCAGCTGGTCATGTTAATAATACTCCACAAATAGATACACTAGAACACTACTGTCTTTCCAATAATTTCGAATCGAGGTCAAAATAACTGTTGACGTCATTACCGCAGTAAAACAGGCGTGAAGGAGATTTTTATTTCTTCACATTCTGTAATATAAATATGTATAGAGTATAATGAAATCAATTATGATTCACTTGAGTTCATAGAATTACATTGAATGCTGAATATAATATATCTATTAATTCGGAAAAGATAGTACACTTTCATGTTTCACATGAAAGTGTATACTTTCTGATTACTGAAAATGAATGCACAAAGTCATAACTTCGATCCACTAAATGTTACTACTGGGCAAATTTTTGTATAACGGTTCTAGCTCCACCTAGCAATAATTATATACAATACAAGTCAATTTAGTCTCCATCCATGGATAAAAGAATATATGAATGGAGCACAAATCTGCGGGGGTCTAGTACGTAAGGGAATGGTGCTGAATTTTACGTGTGGAGCATTAAATTGGTTGGCTGGCGCATAACTTTACTCAACTGCCGTAACAACCAGGCTTGAGCCAATCAAACATTCCACACATACGGCTTGCGTCAAACCCTCCAAGCTTTGCCAGGAACAACAGATGTGTTCAATGTTCATACACCACAGCAGGAAAGAATTCAAGTTTAGTAATACAAAGGGCAAATAATTAAGAACTGGTGTGCATTTTCATAATCTGAATTAAACAGGTAACACCAATTGGAAGAGGACAGTCTGTCTTTTGTATTTTGTACTGGTAAATACGAAAAGTGGTTGTTTAAAAGGCGAAATTGTGCAAATATACTTGTGTGGAAAATAAGAATGCGTCTAACAGTGAAAATTTTTCGTGCCAGGGTTTTTATTTGAATGAAGCTAGATCTGTAAACTCCTGGATTCGATTCTCTTCTGTAGGTTGCGTTTATTCTACTATTTCTGTTATGGAGAGTGAAGACCATTAGCCGACCATACTACAATCGTCAAAGAACGCTTCAAATCATGAAACCAATTGAGTTTATTCTCTTTTGGATCAGAGAGCATCAAGTTTCTTGATAGTCTTAGCAAGCACCGCTTAGACACCGGGTAATATCCATATTTGATATTTTTTCCTACCAAAACAGTACACTGCTGAGTACCAAGTGAGCGAGAGGCCCAACCCCCAACTCAAGCCGCAAAGCATACCTAATTAGGCGCGTTTAGAAAAGAGGATCAACAATCTCTTATAGAAGGAGAGTCAAACTCTTTTAGTCATAGCCAGATAAATAAGAGCCCAAGAGACCCCGTAATTGAGAGAGTTTAGAACAAGGCATCGAAAAAGGACATCAAATGTCGGCCAGTAGTCTACTTTGGTTCGCCTAATTTTTTAGAGAGACATCAGTAAGTGGATGGCTATTGCCCAAGGTATGTGGACTGGCTTGCCACTTCAATACGATCATCTCTATATGCACCTATACAGTCAAACTGAATAAAGTTCCGTAAGTTTATCCGCAGATAAAACGAAGTCATCGCAAAAGATCAGCATCAGCACTTACGTATAACTATCATGAAGGAATACTAAGGAGTAGTATCTCCACAAGCGAGAGGTGATGATAAAATCCTTAAAAATTGGGAGAGAGAACCACAACAGTTCAGTTACTTGCGTGGCCATAAGACACTGAAATCCCAGCTGGGCGTGAAGCTCCTCTTATAAAAGGCACAAATACGAACTCCTGGAAGTTTCCAGTTCTATTTTCGTCTGCCTTACGCATTAGAGATATTACTCCTT
This sequence comes from Melikaiella ostensackeni, assembly GCA_032362435.1. Taxonomy (NCBI): domain Eukaryota; kingdom Metazoa; phylum Arthropoda; class Insecta; order Hymenoptera; family Cynipidae; genus Melikaiella; species Melikaiella ostensackeni. The sequence goes on from JAUMHM010104915.1 coordinate 8,130, forward strand.
ATTATTCCTTCGTTATAACTATTAATAGAGACACCCGTGTAACCCTGGTCTATGAAGACGGGGTTCCACTAGGGAAGCTTTTTTTGGTCGGCAACTAAGGTTTGGGTTGGGGGGGATTAAGGTGACATTGCCGCCTCAACTAAAATCACCATTCAAAACTGGACTCTCTTGTTGGGGGAGGCTGTGCAAGCATCAGCTTCCCGTTGGCTCCTCTCCTGCTATGAAGAAGGATTCTATGTCGCTGATGCGTGACAACTCACCTTTTTAAAAAACTTGACAGGTTTAGTTAGGTTAATGTACTATGTAGGAATATACATCCGCCATTTCAGGTTCTACTGGATGTGCGGGAACATCAAGCTTTCATTTCAGTTTATGTTATGAAAGTACTCATTATTTATTATCAAGGTAATATAACTTAATCAAAAAAAGTGTAAGTTTTAGGGAATCAAGTTATTCGAGCAGTTCTTCTTCATAATGCTTTATGCTTTTTCAAATAGTACCCTACCTTGGTTGATTAATTATTGACTCGAATTCCTACCAGTGCAAATTCATAGACCTTTTGTCACAGTTTAAGAATGTTTGCATCTTTCTGGAAGTGAAGGAATAGAAAGAGATATCAATTGGGGGTAGACATTCGATATCACTAAGTGTCTACACTTATTCTCGCCACCAAAAATCCCGACCGACAGTAATACACAAAACACCTGCACTTGATCGTGCACCCTTAACTGGCAGTAAACCTCAGACGTTACAAACACCTAGTACTTGGGCCCCTACTGTCCGTCTAAGACCTGAATAAAATCCGTCTGCCGCACACAACCAAACATTCCTCTTCGCACAACTACTATCGGTGCTAAGGAAAGCCATCAGTGTTTTTAAAGGCACCTTCATTTAATTCCGAGGAAATCCTTAACAAATTTTTCATTAAATTTGAAGCAAACGAAACCCATAAAACTTCTTCAATGCTGTGGCCAAAAGGCTCTGAAGATTTCCATGGGCCAAAATTCACATATGGAAGCAGATCTCTAACCTGCAGTTGGTCTAGAAATCACAATGCTAACGCGCCGGATCATCATGGACACAGTCTTGGACTCACAGCGTTACCGCGCCGGATCTCGCTGAGACCTTGAAATAGTGTTTAAAATTATCATGAAAACTACGCGGGTGAAGCCCTATGCAAATGCTACGAAAAATATGGTGGAGTACCCTTCCCTTCCGTGCCCCCCTTGCCAAAGTGTTGCTTCTTACAATGCCAGGCGAACTATTTCCTTCCCCTCATACCGCACCCCGCTCAGGCTACCATGGTACTGATTTGTGGAAAACTTCAAAATTATATTATTATACAATCATGCATTTAGAGGTAATTAAGATCCAAAATCTAAAAAATTGTAAAGGTTGTTCGTAAATATGATTTATGTCATGGGAATATTTTTATCATTCCACACTTATGCACAATCCATATTTTTCTTTTCGTATTACCATCAGGCGAACATATTTTCGATTTTCTAATTTGTGATGACATTTTATAATTTTTGTTTGTTTTTTTATTTCTGCAGCCCAAAGACAGGACTAGTACACTGACGATAACAAAATTCACTAAATGTACACTTTGGAGGACTTTAGCAATTGGAATGCCCTGGAAATAAGTGGAAAAACACTAGTTCTTATGCCTGGCATGTCATCTACAAACATGCTACCGGAAGTTGCTAAGGCAGCTTCACTGCCGCACAGTGGGCTCGATTAGGAATTGACTATTCAAATTAGTCTACAGGCCTCAGTTCTGACCGGATTTGAAATTTTTTTTGTTAAAAATGATTGGCATTAGATTTTTGAGAAAATCGTCGAAGGCTATTATCAATTTTTTTTGTTCACATAATTATTTATTTAACGCAAAGTGTGGCATAAAGATCAATTTAATAAAATATTTAATTTGGCTATTTTACTCAAAAAAAGATTTTTTACTTCCCATTAAACCTCAGAGGCATCGTTTGTAAAGAGATTTTCAATAATGATAATTGAATATTTTGATTGCTTATAACAAATTTTATAAACAAAACACCTATTTGGACTTTTTCTTACTGCCTGTTCTTATCAAATTGATAAACAAATATTAGACTGGTGACTTGTATAGAATATATAATCTGTGAGTTCGCTTTAAATAATCTGCTTCCCACCACAAAGAATGAAATGTAAAACGTTATAGGGAAAAAAAAGAATTTCTACGCAAAAGTGGCTCTCATGAATATTTGTTCATAAATTTGTTAATAACAATTCAAATGTTTAATTATTAGAATCTTAAATTTCTTCTTGAATGATGATACTAAGGTTTATTGGGAAATAAAAAGTCTGTCTTTGAGTAAAATAGCCAAACTGCATTTTTTTTTTGAAATTGTTCATAACAATAATAATTGTTAACTATTGAGTGCTCTCAGACACCGGCTATCATTTCACCAATATATTTCAGCAATTTTAGTTAAAAGAAAAAATTCTCACAGAAAAATGTATAGTTGACTATTCGTTCATACCAATTGTTTATACAAATTAACCTCAACATTGAATGAGTTATTTCTGTTCTCTATGTATATCTACATTAAATATGATACTCAGCATGTTAATTCATTTACTTTATCAGAGGAAAAAATCAAGTCTGCCAAACTAACCTTTTTCCAACATTTTGCGTTAAATTAATAATTATATAAGTAAATTTCAATAATAAGCTTTGAAAATTTAATTAAAAATTAAATTCTGATTATTCCAAAAAAAAGAACTTTCAAATCCATTCATAATTGCGACTTGTAGACTATTTTGAATAGTAAGATTCCGATCCAGCTCACTGTGCTCCATGGTGAAAACGGTCTGAATTTTCCAATCGACCGTGCCAGAACTTTTAGTATAATTTAACCAGCGAGGAACAACCATAACTTTTGGCCAACCGCAGAATTTGGAACGAGAATACGAATTTCGTAGAATTGCTGTGCCGAGAGTTCATTGTTGTACCTAGGAAATTTCCCCTAGTTAAACTCTTCCGTTGAGCGTCATAATCACAGAATGTTTTTATATAGTTCAATAGATTCATTTCATCAAAAGGAATGAATATTATACTTAAAATATTAGCGTATTTCGACAATCGAGAATTTTTCCTCTTCCAAACGTTAAATAAATTGACGATCCTGTATATATTATAATTTAATTTGGCCATACAGGCCTGCTAAATACATCAATCGATTTGCCTTAACATGATGCATAGATGTAGTATTTAGAATACTGTTATATTCTCAAAATTAAGAAAGTTTTTCGTTTACGAACGTTATCGTTACCTCGGATTTAATCCATCAGAATAATTTGTCCTGGCCGCAAGACCTTTTTGGGATCAAAAACAACAAACTAACGACACGTTGAGCCAAATCTCAAGAGGATCCAGAAATAATCAGAATTCTTAATTTTAAATTCTAAACTTATCTCAACAAAATCATTTTGAAATCAAAAGCCCATGTTTTAAATATAAATTTATAGAGGCAGCCCTCCTGAAAATGAAGACCGAAAAAAGAATACAATGAGCAGGTATAGACGTTGTTTTCAAAGCGGTCTCAAACAGTCATATTCTGGTCCCCAGAAGACCACGTTCTATTTGCCCCTCGTCCTACCCAGAGAGCCTGTAGATACAGAGCAATGTGTCAGACAGAGAGAGTAGTATCTATTCCAATACCATAAAAGTGAGCCAGATACAGGCTGAGAGGTGCATACCAGAAAACGTTCAAACCCTTTCTGTAAGAGGTTTGGAATCGGCCTTTTTCGGTCTTAATTTTCACGAGGGAGTTCACAATTATAAATTCCAAAAAAACACGTCATATACAATAGTGACTAATCGTGGGAAACCTCGCAGCCTCCTGTGGATTTAATTTAAAATAGAATTCCGGATTTCTTTGCCATCATATAATTTATGAGCCTTCTAGGCAAAATTAAATTTCTACTTTCTTGGTCAACAGCAGTATTGCTTTAAGGACTTTCTTGGTCATCAGAAATCAGTTTAGGACTTTCTTGGTCAACAGAAATTACTTTAGGACTTTCTTGATAAATAAAAATCACTTTACATTTTTGGGGGACAAATTATTAAAAGGCCAGAGGTTTCGCACAAAATCAAATAAAAAAGGTAAAACATACAGGGCTGATTCTTCGTACATATAATCCCCAGATAGAGTTTCGATCTCCCCAGGAAAAATTCTCCGGGAAACTCCGCTTGGCATGCAATTCCTGCGGAATATATGCGGTAAGACGTTAATGGACAAAGTCAGTAATTAGTGGGTTCTCAAAGAATGTGGCGTAGAAGAAACATTGATGGACAAGAGTGAAGAAGATTTGCTGAGATGTTTTGGTCATGCTGAGAGAATGAGTGAAGGACGTTTATATATTGTAGGACTGAAAAATTGTGATAGTTTTTCTTTATTTAAAAAATAAATATTTAGATGAGAAATTTTTTGTAAAATACAAGGTCCGATTAGGCCGACAGTTAATCCGATTCACAGTGAATACAGGTGTAATAGCCGGCTCTTAAATGGGCACATTTTAAGTGTCAAGCACTTCTTTCTATGAAAATTACTCGGATTATGATTTTATCGCACTGTTATCGAAGTGTTTTCAAAACGTTATGAAAATGTGATCTATTTCGATAACGGTGCCTTTTCTAAGGAGAAATTCGAACTCAGGTTGAGAACTATCTAATATGGCGTGGCTCACAACTTCCCACTTTTGTTGGCTCACTACTTCCCACTTTCTACATTTTCAAAATGACCACCGCGTCATCAACACATCGAATGTTTATGCAAAATTCCTTTTGTGTGTCGAAAGGTTATCGACAGCTGATTATTTTCAATGTCGAAGTCAGGAATAACACCCTGACCTACAAGGAGATCGGAGAGCAATAATCATGTTTCGTGTGGGTGAAAATAGAGGGCATACATGTGTATAGCTGCTACTTTTCTCCCAATGAAGCACACGACGATTTTTCGCAGGAAATGGAAAACTGGAACTTGAAGATGACCTGAGGTCAGCGAGAGGTGAATTCCTGGTAGCAGGAAACTTCAACTGTAAGGCGCACGAGTGGGGTTCCAAGAAAACCGACAACAGGGAATTAACTCTCCTGAACAGGATATATCGGTTAGACATGGTGATTCTCAATAGGGGTAGCGCTTTTACCTTTGGACGAGAATACACTGGCTCAGTATTAGACTTTAATATGGCCTCGAGGAGAATTGCATCAAAAACGACAGGCTTGACGGTGCTGGAAGATATCACATCAAGTGATCACCAATACATAGTGTTCTCGGTATTCAAGAAAAGTTCCACGATCAGAGCGAGGGCGGACTTGAAAGCTAAGCAAGGGGCTGGGCGTTGAGTAAGCTGGACAAGGGCAAGCTAAATCATTTCTTGACGCTGCTCAGGAAATAGGAGTGCTTAGCCTATCGGAGGAAGGAAATGAACCCGAAAAGTTCTTGGAAAAGGCAGTTGAGATCATGGTAGACACTTGCAACGCTGCTATGCCACGATGGGGAATGGAGAGAATAGGAAGGAAGCCGGTCTACTGGTGGTAACGAGGAATTGCAGAACTGCACAGAAAGCGTCTGTCGGCTAGCAGACGGGCTATTAGGAAGAGAAGCGACATAACCTTGGTTGTGGTGTATACAATCTCAGAAAATACCTCAAGACTGGCTATAAAATGCAGTATATTGAGGTCCTGGATCGGACTCTGCTGGCAGGTGGAAATCGATCCGTGGGGATCACCCTACCACATTGTCACTAAAAAACTGCTAGCCAAGTCGAAGATACCAGGACTATTTGACCCTATCTGAGTAAGGGAAATAGGGCGCGCACTTTTACTTACGCACGGAAACAGAAACCGAGGATTGAGCAAAGACTGAACTCCCATGCAAGGGAGAACTGCATAAAGCGGTTAACAGGCTTCAAGCAAGGAAGACGCGAAGCTCGGGCAGAATCCTCAATGGAGTACTCAGAGCAATTCTTGAAATATTGCTGGTTTTACTGCTTGCGATGTACAACTCGTGCTTAAGCTAAGGAGTTTTCCTTACACGGTGCGTATTTAAATCGCAATATGACGAATATTTTAAAATCTTCCACCAAGAATTAAGATATAGAGAAAATTATTTTTATATGAACACAAATTCGAACTAATCCACGGATTAAATGTAATAGATTTTCAATGCCCAACACTGAAAGAAACGAGAGCGCGCCAAATTTGAATTCAACCCAATTACGTTTGTAGAAGTCCACTGCTGAAAGGATCGATAGCGAGCAATATTTTGGATTTTGAAATCAACCCAATGATGTCTGTGAGTATCCAACGCTGGAAGAAACGATACCGCGTGAAATTCGAATTGTACCAAACGACATCGGTAAATGTTTAATGGTGGAAGAAATTGAGAATTCACTAGATACGTTACAGCGCCATCTGTCAGCAATTTGAGTTACTAATGATGTGCTACTTAATCTTACTATAAACTTTTTAGTGCTTAACTCAGAGACAGTAGGCTGCAGTTTCATCCGGGAGACTGTCTGCAGATTTAAATTCGATACGGACGTCCGTTGAGGACTGTCTGAGAAACTCATTTTGTTTCGAGCAATCAATGACACTGAGAGGAGTGTATTCTTTGAAGTCACTTTTCTTCAGCATTGGTTCAGGCTTCTTACCATGGTAGGCTGCCTGAAAGATGGCATACATCTCATACAATACTGCAAACTGATTATGGTCAGTGTACAAATTTGAATTGCCATATTGATAGTACTATGAATTCAGGAACACCTTGACATTGGTAATATTGTTGTGATCGAAGTGATGAGCATATCTGGATCGTTTATCCTTTCTACCTGTCCTAGATTGCTCTCCGTTTCCTGGCTGTTGTCGTGCATGAATAATGGCATTCAAGTCACTACGTGATATAGTCAGGATAAGTTCGTGTTTTGCGTTAGCAACTATCATTCGATAGTCTTGAGCAAATCCCAGAATCATACTGAGTGGTATAGTGACATCAAAGTATTTCTCGTCATTGGTACGACGTCTTGTTCCTTCCAGGAGATCGATCCTTCCTGCGTTCACCATGAAATGATTGTGTTCAGGGATGAGAGAGATGTAGCTATTCATGGTGCTAGTGAGACCAACATTTTTGCAACGATCAATCTCAATACCATTGAGTTCACAGCGAACTTAATCAAACAAATAGCAGATGGCACTGCTCACTAGAGCTATAGTAGTAACAGCTGTAACTGCATCAGCCATTGTCAGTCTCCTATACAGTCTATCCTCTTGCTGGGTAGTATACATAAGTATACTACCAAGCAAGAGTTCACTGCAACTGTATGAATGTTTAGTATTTCTTTCATCTTTGTGGCAACAGAAGGAGATGACAAATATCCCGAATGAACTTTTCAATTTCCTTCTATACGAGGCTTGACTATGAGGTCAAGCTGTGTACGAAAGAGCACGTTTTGAGGTGTAAGCGCCTTGCATGCAGCTTCATAAGTGGCTTGGATCATGATATTGCACTCAACTCGTAGAGCATCGAATTTTAGCAGTTCAACGCGACCAAGTGCGTTCTCCTTAGGCAAAGAGAGTTCTATTGGTGACGCCAACACCGAGGTAATCTACAAGATCCGATGGTTGAAGAAGTTTACCAAAACTGTCGAAGTATGAGACATCATTACCGATCTTTTTGTAACTTACCCAGTGAGTACTAGGACCGTTACTATTATCAATATTGACAATAGCTGACTCAATTTATCGTGGATCGTTCACAGGCAGTTAATTGCGCATAAACACTACAAAAATGTAGAATTTTTAGAGCTCTAGCATACTTGAACAGATCGGTATCAGTGGAAGCTGGGTGAGGTATCTTCATTACAAATGTTTTGGCACCGGTCTGAGACGAAATGCCCGCCCTTTCCGGTAAGGTTTTATACGAAGACCTTATCCTTTTCTGTAGGGTTTTATGTACAAACCTCTTCCTAGAGCAATAGCCTCCATCATCTTGTTATGAAGTTGAGCCTCTGCCAGTTCTTGTTTGGCTGTGCTAGCATCGTCTACTGCCTTAGCTACACCGGTTCTCCCACCAGTAAGAGCTCTAAGTGCACTGAGTCCAGCAAACATTGAAATCAGTGGTAAAACACCACCGACTTTCGAAGGTTTGAGCAAGACACGAGGATTTTGTCCTTGATTTTTATCACCTACGCTCTTGATAGTTTCCTGCGCACCTATGATTGCAGACTTGACAGCCACTTTTGCATCACTACTTCGATTCATTACTTTCATAGCTGCATTCGCAACCTTTCTAGACACTGTTAGTTTATTTTTTGAAGTTGGATTCTTCTTCTCAAAACTAAGTTTTCTCTTTTTCGAAATGGTTTTCCTCTTCAACCCCATACTAAGTTTTGTTTTGGAATTCATCATGTTGAGTATTGCCAGTGCTGCCGCTTTCCCATCAATTCCAGCGTCTTTGGAAAGAACACGCTGCCAGGCCTTACTGGCTAGTACACGATCTACAGCTTTTCTTGTTTCAATTTTTTCACGATTTCGCGAGTATGCAATGCCGTTTTCTTCACACGCTGCATCTAGATGATTGATATCGAGATCACCTCTAGCAATTCATTTGGCTAGCTTGGTACCTGGACCACAGTATTAGTAGCCAGACAAGTGCAACTATAACGGCAAGCTGTTGACGATTTTGTTGACCAATCCTTTACCTCGTCGAAGACGACGTAACACCTCATTCGCTTCACGGTGGTACTTAACTTTAAAACTCTTGTCCAATCAGAAAAAGAAGTGGGTCAAACGTCTTGGTAGTCTGCTATCAGACAGAATTCGCGCAGTGTTTTACGGACTTTCAAATTGTGTCAAGACAAATATATAACCTGCTCTAATCTTACACCCAAACAAATTAAAATTTGATAATGTCTAGGTCTACTTAAAATCTCTCGAACAACCAAAGTATAAACTCTTGGAAGGAGTGTCAAATAATGTAGATGGTACTAAGTATTTTCCTTTCAGTGATGATAAAGAAGTAATGCCACTAAGTGAAGCTCAACCGAATTCTATAATTGTATTCGATCATGTAGCTTGTGAGAAACAGCATAACATAAGAGCCTTTTTTGTATGGGTAGAAACGCTCATGTTGACAATTTTTACTTATGTCAGACTTATGCTCGAATTCCTAAGCTTCTGGTTCAAGATAACGATAATCTGCTGATACTTGGCAAGCAGTATGAAAGTAATTTAAGACATGTGTATGACGATTATGTGAACAGTGACATGAGTTGTTCTTAATTTCGAGACTTATGTTCAGCATGTTGGAATAAAGACAAGTGTAGATTTGTCACGAGTGAGCCTGCTAATAATTATGAGTGTTTGGCAAACAAGTTTCTCAGAATGCTGCAACAAAATAGAAAGCAGTATTTGGATATGGTTTATGGTGTGCGTAAGCTCAATGATGGATATCTTATGATTGGCGATAAACTCATTAGTTATAAGGGACAATGTATCCACGTTGATGGTAAACATTATCTAAAAACCGTTGGTCTGATTGAACTGATGTCTAGACAAACTGCCGAAGAGAAATCTATGAGCGCTGATGATTTACACAATTATGAAGAAATATTGATTGCTACGAATGGACACAAAAAGCGGTACAGCCCAACTACACCAATTCGAACCGGCGAAAATATAAAAGTACAAAAACTTTATTGCAAAGCCGTTCAATGTATCATGCAGACGTTCCCCAACTAGTGGAGGTTCTCTACCACAGTATTTGGTAGCAAGAAAAAATGTAAATACTGACTAAAACTACAGTTTATTTAGGACTCGTGCAGATCGTTATACAAAAAGAGATACGATTAGTGTATCAAGTCACATTATCTATTCAAACAGAGATTGACAATAATAGTTTGATGATACATATCCTCGAAAAATCAATCAACTGAACTCATTGCTCAGTTGTATGCTAGATTAAACGCACTGGAGAATGGACAACGAGAAATTGGCGGTAGTCACAGAACTGCATAAGCCTGCTAGAAAGAATTATCCGCGTCGTCGCATGCAAATGCTTGGTATAGACGAGATTTGGCAGGCAGATTTGGTTGAAATTCCTATGCCCACGAGAAGAATGGCCGAAAGTATTAACTTGACGTTGTAGATATTTTCTCCAAGTACGACTGTGCCGTTCCTGTTAAAAGCAAGAGTGAACCAGGTGTCACTTCAGCAATACAATCTATACTGGTATACGATTGTATACCAAGAGACTGACAAACTGATAAAGACAACGAATTATATAATTCACATTTCAAAAATCTTACGCAACAATACGGCATGAATCTCTACTCAACAAATGGTAATATGACGGCATCAGTCTGTGAACGATTTAATGGCACGCTCAAAAACAAGATATGGCCACAATTTATCTTGAGAGGCAACTTAAAGTCGATTGACATCTTGACCAATCTTGTCTGCAAGTACAACAATACCAAACATCAATCATTCGGTATGAAGCCAAAAGATGTCACTGCCGACGATGAAGAGGACCTGACATATCGCTTGAAGAAACTACGAAATATACCGAGGAGACAGCCAAAGTTCGAAGTTGGTAACAGAGTTCGAGTCAGCAAGCACAAGCATGCATTCAACAAGGGATACACTCCCAACTGAAAAACAGAGATATTCACTGTAGACTGAGTCATGCCAACGAATCCAGTGACTTATAAGCTCGAGAACTATCAAGAACAATCCATCTGTGGCGGATTCTATGAATAAGAATGTCTCAAAGTTCAGCATCCGGACATACCTGTATATCTTGTGGAGAAAGTAATCAAGAAACGTGGCATAGGTAAGAGTACTGCTGAACACAGGGGGACCTCGGTAGTATGAAAACTAACTCCGTAGTGTCATGTGTAGTATCATGTACTGTGAGACCCTAAAAAAGCTTAAGAGGGCGATTTAAAACAAGCGGAGGGAAATGTTGACGAAGGGAGTGTGCTTGTTGCATGACACCGCTCGTCCGCACACAGCCTTGGCCGCCAAGGCACTTTCAGATTCATTCGGTTGGGATGTTTTGAACCATCTAGCTCACTCCCCTGATTCGGCGCCCTCAAACTACCATCTGTTCACCTACCTGAAGACTCACATGGGTGAGACTCGCAGAAGTCCTGAAGTGGGAAAAGGCGGTGGCGGGAAACTTCTTCGAGGAGGGCATTAAAAAACTTGTGCCACGGCTCACTACTTGTATAGAGCGGGAAGGCGACTGCTCGGAAAAATAGTTGACATGTATACGAACAAAACCCTGTAATTTTTTTTATTACATTTTCTTCAATTGGAAAAATCGATCACTCTTACTATCTAAATATCCCTCGTAAATCAGATATGTAGTCAACTTTTGTGCAATATTCAATCAACTTTTGTGCAATGTTGAATCAACTTTGTGTAATTTTGAATCAACTCTGTGCAATGTTGAACCAACAATGAACCAACGATGAATCAATGTTGAACTAAAAGTAAATCAATGTCGAACAAAAGATGAATCAACGGTGAATCAATTTTAAACTGAATTATGAGATTTACAATACTGAGTTTACGCTTCTACTGACCAGATGTGAAGTTTTGAAAATAATAAAAAAACAAATCATAAACATAAATCTTGTTTTTATTCAATATAGACCTTATAACTACTACTTACAATTATTTATTATTTATCATACCATTAGGCCGAATTCCTCTCGGAGTAAGCGTAACTCGTTTGGTTCTAGCCTTGTTATACTGCCGAAAATCAAGGAATTCACATGGTAAGAGTAAGTAAGAGATGTGTAGAGGAAGGGATAGGTTTTAGATCACCCTAGAAGTCGCGTGTTTCATACTTACCCGTCCACTTCGTCACGAGTGTCACGTTTACATGCTCTTGTACGTTGCCCATTATCTTACCGTTATCTGCAATATTCATTAATTTATATATGTTCTTTACAAATTCATTCTTAGCTCCTGCTCTCTTTTCAGTATTGAAATCTATGAAACTACTGAGCTATTTTGACCGATTAAATTTGAGTACTCTATGAATTTAGATTAATACAATACCGTTTGCTAGAGCATTTTTCGCAGCTTGTTAATGGAGAACATACTTTTGTTTTAGTAGGAAAGTAGTCAAAAGCTTCTGCTGGCTGAACCCAAATGGTTTCAAATGTTCTGGACACAACGGTAAATCATTACGCTCATCGTGAAGCTCGGGTAGATAGTACAAATCAATTTCTAGAATATAACCAACGGGTGAATCATCTGCAGAATTAAAGTACAAATTTTCTGAATTTTTAAACCACTCGAAACCAACGTAAGAAAGGGATTGCGCAATTGCCCAAGCTTACAGGTTGTTTGCATGGGAATATACAATGTAGATGATTTCCTTACTTTCATTAAAAACTGTCATGTACTTGTTGGCAATGCACGCCATACTTGTTGCGCATGTTCGTACTCCTTATCAGATATTGATGAGTCATTGAGGGTACTGTAAAATTTTTCTTGTGGTGAAAGTTGATTTTCTTTGATTCTCGCTCCTCGAGTCCAGGTATTCATACGAAGGAACATCTTTCTTCGTAAGAAGTTCAAATTTCTCACTCGCGATTCCAGAAAATATTGCAACCACAATTTTATACTCGGTGAGATACGACGCTAAATTTTTCAAAGAGGATGCCATGAATCTGAAGAAGTATGTGAATCTGAATTTTATCTGTGTTTCCCGAACATATTTTGTAAAGGAGATGTACTTTTCCTTATTTGAAACTAGAACTTTTACTTCACCTTCAAACTGTGTAGCAATGTCACGGATGATAAAGTGAGCATCGTCCCCACTCATGTTGCGAAATACAACAGGTATGGTTTTGGTGTATTGATAAGCAAGATTGCAGTGTTCGAGTGCGGGATCACGTTGTTCTCCAGTCAGGTGACAGGAATCACGAGTCTTATTCATCGGTCGATGTAGGGCTTCTTGAGAGATGTGACAAGTGGTGGCTTTAATGTAAGCTTCCTGCTGCTCCGATGTCAGTTTCTGCATCGGTACTAGAGATGACAGTATCTTCTCACGGTTATTTGCAATTAGCAGCAACTCCAGAGCAAACCACTTTGCTGGTTCCATACCTATAGGGCAACAGTTGTAGAATGATAGTGCATAATTGAAACTGCACTTGAATAAGTATCCGATGTGAAAAACTTCATGGTTTCAGAAAACTTGAGTGTTTCATCCCATGTGTTAAACGTCTCCAGCTGATTTTAATAACGAGTAACAGTCTGCGTCGATGATGGAAGAAACTTTCTCCTAATACTTGAAATCTTTGAATTCCATGAAGTTTTTTTCTGGGTTTTGGCAGCACCACTTTACAATCATTAACTTTTCTGCAATCTTCAGTATGAGCAACCAACTTTTCCGAACTTATAAAATAGTTAACATACTCTTCTTCAACTCGCAGAAGGTTCACGTGATGATCTCTTTTTTCTGAAGTGTGATGGAGAGGAAAGACAGAGAACTTTTGCTTCTACTTGATTAGGCCATATACATTAACAAAGATGCCATATTTTTTCAAATTTTGGAACATCCCTCAATCCAAGTGAAAACTTCATGTCAAAAAAGTGTTCTTCATCCTTATACTGCTGGTAGCTGGAACCGCAGTAAGGATTGTATTGACTTACATATATATTGACTGGATGTATGGCTGATAATTCAGCCCGCTTGAAGTACTTGTTATCGTCTTTGTCTTGCACGTTAGAACGTGCTTTTTTCCTTAATTTCCTTAGGAATTTTAATATAGAAACTTCCTTTCATAGGGTCCAGTTTAGAAATGTTCACTTTTGAATTCACAGTTAAATGCAAAGTCCATCCAAAGTCTTTTTTCTGGAACTCCACTATATCGTGAAGGATGAGGTATCTCGCGTTGTTAGTGAACCATAACTTTAACTCCGTAGTGACGTATATCGCTTCATTTTGTGATTTGAAATTGTTCACGTCAGGCTCCTATCTTCCAATCTTTAGATCGTATGCATTAGCCAAAGTATTGATATTGAAAGCTTTATGTTCACGTAAGGCCTTGCCGGCATGTGCGGCGTATAGAACTTGAGTGTCAAACAGGAAGGCAAGAACATCCTTTTAAACGAATGCTTTGTCGACATCAATCCATTTTACTTGATTGTTGACGTCATCACGTTCTAGTTGTTTGTTGTGAACCCCGCCTCCTTTCTTTGCCAATAAATCAAAACGAGCTTTTAGGCATGCCACATTCTCTATAATACACTGAAAGTCCCATATAAGTCCGACTTTGGTTCTTACCTAAAATGGCCTTGGACATATAGCGGACCGACTCCAATGTCAACAATCAGGTCCGTATGAACCATTTCTATGTGAT
>JAUMHM010104922.1:0-22559 GCA_032362435.1 Melikaiella ostensackeni
ATTTTGTCTTAATTCTTCGTTCAAGTACTTCAAAATTATGTTAAAAATAACTGATTAAAATTTGGTAATGATCGGTTGAGCCCTTCTGGAGATATCATGCGCACCGCAAAACACCTTTTTTTTGGAACTCTGCTGGCAGATTGACTATAAATTGCTTATTTATCGATATTTTACCCTAAAAAATTACTGTAACTTCTTGAAATGTGTATTATTCGAAATGTAAAACATTTGTCAATGAGTAATAAAACCTGTTTGCAAAAAAAAATTCTCAAAAAAATCGGTTTTTTTGGCCTTGCGACTTATCCTAACCCCTTAAACTTCGCCAAGCACTGCGCTGAAATGTCTTTTCGGTAGCGCTTTTGATCGGGAGTCAGGAATCGCGGCACCCATCTTGCACACACCTTAGCCTTCAGTTTGTCGTGCAAGATGTTTATCCAAAAATAAACGGTTTTCAACGAAGGAGCAGACTCCCCGTGAACTTCGTCTAATTCGGCTTTGATCTGCGCGACGGTCCAATATTTTAAATAAAAATGTTTTGTCACTGCATGGAACTCTTCTTTCTCCATTTCTTCGAAAACTACTGAAACGCTCACTTCAATCGTATGCTAAACGCAAACTAAGCGTCGGTTTTGACTGAATCTTGTTAGAGGTTAGTTTGAAGAGTGCTATTTCTTGGGCATATGCTACAAAGTTTATTTTGGCACCATCTAGCGGGAAATTAATCTTCCATATTAAACGAACCTCGTACAGCACAGTGGTTGTAAGCACAGAATTATATATTGCAATTTTAGCTTTATTCATCGTTATATTTTAATTTTAGTAATAGCTTGTACGCTACCGATAATCTGTGTACTCTCGTTTATTGGTCTAGATATCACTGCATCTATCTTTCGGTATTATTCACGGTAATCTTAAGCCTCATAATCTTCATGCCTGCATCCAGTCTGCTCATCATTCTCTGCGAATCATCGATTGATTCTGCCGCAATACTCTTATCATATGAAAACGCCAGTTTGCGCACTTTTACTATCCTGAGATCAACACCTTCTTCGTCTAAAAGAGCCATTCTTAGATATTTGTCCATGTATACTTTCAACATCCAGGAGGACATAACGGAGCCTTGCCTAACGCCTTGCTTAATATCAAACCAATCGTGCAGTTGTCTATTCACTCTTATACTACCTTCGCTAACATTATATATTGCTTTTATTGCTTTTAGAAGCCAACTTTTCACTCCATACTCTTTTAGAACTTCCCAAATTATCGAAAGATTTTTCCAGGTCAACAAGTGCACAGAAAGCTTTTTTGTTTACTCTCAAACTTCTTTCTATGATCTGTCCCAAGCTGAATATCTGATCCGCACATGATCTCCTGAGCATAAATCCACATTGAACTTGCCAGATCCTTTCCTTAGTTATTCCCATGACCTTCCAAAAAGTATTTTGGTAAATATTTTGCCCACGGTACTTGATAGGCTAATCGCTCTATAATTAGTACAGTTGTACTGTATTTATCACCCTTTCCCTTGTAGATTGGGATGATAACCACCTTTCTCCAATCATTTGGAACTTCACCATTTACAGCACACGTACTCATACATTCACTCAGCCACACAAACAAATATCTGCCACCGCTCTCAAACATTTCAGCGGTGATATCATCCACATCAGCAGCTGAAATGCTTAAGAACTCTATGACGAAGCAAAAAATAAAATTGCACTATTTGAACAGGATAAAAACTCAAATGGGCTAGGCAAACATCCTTATACATTTTGAACCATTTCCCAAAATTTAGGCACTATATTAAAATTTTTCAAATAGTATTCCCATATGATTATTTCAATGATAAGAACATTCTCTTCTCTTACTTTATGAAAGCCTGATGGTAAATAGTCAGCTATACCCCCAAAAAAATTTCGTAATGATGTATATAAAGTTCAATGGGGAAAGGATGAATTGCAGCCTC
This sequence comes from Melikaiella ostensackeni, assembly GCA_032362435.1. Taxonomy (NCBI): domain Eukaryota; kingdom Metazoa; phylum Arthropoda; class Insecta; order Hymenoptera; family Cynipidae; genus Melikaiella; species Melikaiella ostensackeni. The sequence continues at coordinate 1,967 of JAUMHM010104922.1, forward strand.
TTTATGTGGGAAAACTAATTCTGCAAAAAGAAAGTATACCCGTATAGAGATTTTGCCATCGGTGTAAGCGGGCCTAAGTCTGGCGAAGCTAGGCCCTGGCCTGGTGATCAAGCCCGGGCCAAGCTCGAATCAAACACTTCATCTGGCCAGGGCGTGTGTTAATTGCCAGGCTAGATTGCCAAGCTTGGCCCAGGATTGATCCTAGTTTATTATCGATTCCTGTAGCTATTCTATTTTTGAACAAGTTTTTTTTTGTTTTATATCAAATTTCTCAAATCTGAAAGCATCTTTTATTATTGTGAAGAGCGAGCTGCATGATATTCAATTTTTTTATGCGCAAACAATGCACTTTGAGAACATATTATTTGCGCACGAGAGGCTGAGGACACGGCGTTACTGCAATGAATTGTGAAATCTTGAACACTGGAGAATAATTCAGAAACTTATATAAATGTGTATCACACATTTTGTTCCTCTTTTTTCCGTATCAATGAATGATGAAATTTTCAGCACGTTTTTAACGTCAAGTTGAAAACACACTGATCGCCGAGTGTCAAGTGCCGCCTTTGACCTTGACTCCTTGTAAGCATCAAATTTTACGCTGAAAATCTAAAATAAAAAAACTTAATCCACTCTCCATGCACTTCACTCTCCACGCATGTTCGAAATTCTGACAAGCAGTTTAAACTAATAAAAACTAAGTTATAATTAAATACACAACAAACATGACGCTGAACGACACTCCCTCGTCGCTCCGAAAATGGTCTCGAGGTTCGGGTCAATTCGGGTGAGTTCGGTCCACGTCGTGCCAAAATCATGTATCGCCATCTGTCATAAATTGTAGGAACTTTGCCACTAGCTCCCTAGCCGGATTCGAGCTCGAGCCATTAAAAAATACAAGCTAAAACCAGGCTAGGGGCCCCCGGCCTGACCCAAGCGTGGGATCGGGAAGAAACCAGGCAAGGAGGAAATTGATTATTGTATTAATTATTAAATAAATTTGAGAATTCGCATATTATATTTTACAAAAAATAGTATATTGCATTACTAGGGGGAGACTTTTTCATTTCTACAGCGAGGGAAATGTTTTCAGCATGAGCTGTAGACAAGTGCTGAAAACATTCCCAACCTGCAGAAAATTCGAAAATGTCTCCCCCGAGTCATTCACGACACTTTTTTAAAAACCCTTCTTATGATTTAGGCACATTTCATGACTGCGGGTCGGTTTCACGATGACGCTTCTCCAGTCGGGATAAAAGGGCCGCAAAATGCACAAAACTAATGACCCAAGCAACATGTTTGACCGCCGATCGGGCGACGGCACTTTCTGCTTTACTATTCCTGCTACAGATATCGACTTTCAAAAATACATGACTGTCACCAACATGGTATTCACACTCTAAGATGATCATAAGTCATATTTTTCGTCTCACGTCATTTCTCTACTCCCTGGGGAGTAGAAAGTACTTTCTACTCGCTCCGAATTTGTGGTTCCGCTCCACAGGCATTAAAATGGGCCGAAATCATGCATCATGGTCGAAATCATAGGCTCAAATCATGCAAATATGTATCATCATCATAATAGAGTAATTAATACATTGGAGAAAGATTTCGAATAGGAAGTAAATAAATATACTGTAAATAAAAATGCACTTAAAATTAAAGATATGATATTTACCAATAGGCTTGAGGAAAGCCACTGAGATGAAATACATAACACCAATTACGGTACTCATTTCCTTGTAATAAAGGAAAGTCACTTGTGAAGAATTTTTATAAAAGTGTAACTAATAAATATTCTTCAAAATGTTTCATTACTAATTGCTGTCACATTTGTCTTCCTAAATTATTTGTACATATTTCGTAACTCGTGCTTCTTCCACACTGAAGTCGCGACAATAATTCAGATTTATGATATTATATGTACAATTTAGAGGGACAAAAATAATTTAGTATGTAATGAAAAAATCAGTAATTTGTTGTAAGGCATGATAATATTTTATCTGCCGATCAAAAAAAAAAAAAAAAACATACATGTTCCAGTGTACATTATGGTGGACCTGTTGCATTTTTTTGTTAAAACTAACACTTGCTTGATCCATAAATTCCCATAAGATCAGCAAGTGAAAAATTTTGGTTTCGGAAAAATACGATTTACGGTATCAGAGTTTAGTAAAAAATGCCGAAAATGTTCAGCATTTTTAGAGAAACCTCAAGGAACAATTTACGCTATATAAATTGAAATTTTGACCCTACTCCAACATCCTATTACGGTGCCCCAAATGAGACTAAAAAGAACCAACTGACAATTTCTCGTAAAATTGGCACTCATGAGGCCTTTTTTTCTGTTATTTATAATTATTTACTTGTAACTTTTCATAAAAAAGATAATATAGAATACCATATATAGAATATAGGTAGAAAGGCAAAAAGGCCAACAAAGATTATTTCTCAAAGACTCCTCTGAAAACACTGATAAAGATCGGCATGTTTTTTCAAACCTTTAATTATACTCTCGATTATACACACAATTTCTTAAGTCTGAAGTACAATGGGGCCTCAATTTAGAGACGGTTTCGGGTATGGCCTGCGATGCCCGTGACGGCCTTCCAAGAATTTCTATGATGTGAATAGCCAGGGCCGTATGAACCATTTCCAGTAGGAATACATAATATTAACCATCTGTATTTTGTAAAAATGTAGATTTTTGTTACTATAAGGGATAAACATTTTTTAATAATGAAGCTTAATTAATAAAAAGAGAATTCTCCGCGTGTATTTAACCATTAATGCGAAATATGTACGCAAGTTTTTGACCTGCCCGCTTTAGATTACGGAACTGCTCAACTCCGCTGCGCTCACAGCGTCTTTCCCCCTATTCCATGGACCCCCTCATCACCGAATGCAGCCGGCGGAAATTCTAGGAAGGCGATAATTGGGAGGCCGTTGAATGGAGGTTTCAGTGTACTTTGACAACTTCAGTGTCGGAGAAGTAGAGTTCCTAGCAGAGTTTCCAGAGAGAATCTGAAAATGTTACATCGAAAATTACTGGTAGAAATTCTGGAAGTGATGCATTCTGGAAAAGAACTCTGGAGAATTGGAAATGAAAATGCTGATAGAGGAGATAAGAGAAAATTAAGAGAAATTGTAAAGAAAATTTTGCTTGGAATTCTCTTCTGAAATTTTGTCTTTGTTTAATAATTATGGCGAATTCGCAAAACGTGACAAATACGGAGACGATAGAAGTTGCACATGCGAATGAAAATAACGCTGTTTCTTTTAACTTTCTGAAATACACCACAGTGCAAATTTGACTCATTTTTGCATTCATGAAGATAAAGGTTTCTGAAATAATTAGTTGTATTTTTTCGTTTGTAATAATAATCACATTTATATAACAAAGCAGCAGTCAAAGCAGTGAGTACTGCCTGGTGAAAGTGCGCCAAAGAAGCCGAAAACTGTTTTGTCAGCTGGGAAGGTGATTGCCAAAGGCTTGGCTCCGTGCGACTTCTTTCTGTTCCTCAATTCTCGTTCAATGAAGAAGTAATCGATTCCGCAAATGAGTATTTTGCAGATCTTGAGAAATCTCACTTTTCTGAAGGGATGAAAACATGGGAATCTCGCTGGACTAAGTGTGTAGCCCTCGAAGGTGTCTATGTTGAGAAATAAAGGCAAACTTTTCAAAATTTTTTTTTTCTTTATTTTTAGGTTAATGTCACATGGCCTTAAGATGGATCATTGAGGTACAGGTATCTCGGCGAAACGAATGTTGTGTGGTCCGAATCTCCGAAAAAACAGATAATTCAGAGGATCCGTATTCAATATTGGTACAGTCTCGTCGGCTTTGTTGTTATTTATACGTAATTTGACTCTTCCGTAGTTATTATTAAGATCTTTTCTAGGAGCCATGAGTGGCCACAAATTTCCATACAAAACTACTCCAAAGATGTAATCATTATCGGCTCCTACTCGATAAAAGCCTGATGGTAAATAGTGATGAGGTACAACTGAAGACAAACTTTCGTAATGATGAACGTTAAGTCGAATGGGCATGGGATGAATTGCGCTCCCTTTATGTGGCCAAGATAACTCTGCAAAAGAAAGACTGATTAAGAAATTAATTATTGTGCTGTTAATTAAATTGATCTAGTAAATCATAGTTTTTCTCTTGAAAGATAATTGATTCAGAAATTAACAAAAGAAATTAAAAATCAGTCCGAGTAGAAGTCGGCAAAAGCCCTCAAGCAAGTTGTATTCGTTACAGTTTCCTCAACTGTTGCCATACCCGTTTCGTTTTCTGTTGTAGTATTATTCTTATTAAGCTAGTGGAACCAATGGTCGGCCAGTTTTGATTAGCTTAATGTTTAACAATATTTTCTAAAAAAACAGTTAAATATACAATATTTCAACCCAAACCCCTTTCGGGGTAAGCGTAACTCGTTTGGTTCTAGCCTCGTTATACTACCGAAGAACGAAAAATTAATGTGGTAAGATTAAGTAAGGGATGTGTAGGCGAGGGGACAGGTTTTAGATCAATCTAGAAGTCGCGTGTTGCTCATTCAAACGACACACTCTTTCCACAACACCGATCCGACACGGGCCGCTGATCGATCTTTCTGGCAATCACCCAAGGTGAAGAGCTTCACAGAGCCATCATACATCAAGATTCATACATAAGCACTCAAAATGACTGATAAACCATAAGAAGATCCATACTCTTTACCCCAACCACATCCACTAAGCAAAGCTCATCCTCAAGGGCCCATGAGTATCCAAAATCTTTCGTTTCAAGCACCACTCGTCTTCCTATAAACGACTGTTCTCCATACATCCCTATCCTTGCATACACCGTTTGCTTCCTTTACATCTATACATATTTTCATGTAAGCTCTTGTGTTTCTACGACTCCTTATATCCCTTCGCTTCAGAGTCTTATTCACACATGCCAACCATTCTTTCTTCGGTCTACCTCTGGGCATACTACCACCCACTTTACCTAAATACACTTGCTTCATTAAACGTTCTTCATTCATTCTCTCAACATGACCAAACCATCTCGGCAAATTTCTTTCACTCTTGACAATCAATGTTTCTTCTACATCACATTCTTTGAGAACCCACTCATGACTAACTTTGACCATTCACGTTTTTCCGTATATATTCTAAAGGAATTGCATGCTAACCACGTTCACATTACGCATATTCTTTTTCTTGATACGTCCAGGCCTCTCTACCATACCATACATTGCGTGCAAGCACATAATTATATATCGCAATTCTAGCTCTATTCGCTATATTTTCACTTCTAGTAATGAGTCGTACACTGCCAATAATCTTTCAACGCTCATTTATACGTCTGTAAATCTCTGCATCTTCCGTCGGCAGTAAATAAACTTACAAGATACATGAAATCATCAACTTGTTCTATCCTCTTATCGTTTAAGGCAATGTTGCATACTTTTTTTTCATCCCCTCTTTCAAACACGATAATTTTTGTTTTATTTGCGTTAATCTCAAGACCCATACTCTTCAAGCTGGTATCCAGTCTGCCCATCATTCTCTGCAAATCGTCGACTGATTCTGCCGTAACAATCTTATCATCTGGAAACGCTAGTACACGGACTTTCACTGTCCCGAGATTAACACCTTCTTCGTCCAAGAGAGCTATTCTTAGCATTTGTCTGTACATATATTGAACATCCAGGAGCATATAACGCAGTCTTGCCTAACGTCCTTCTTAATATCCAACCAATCGCTCAGTTACCAATATACTGTTAAACTCGCTTTACTACCATTATGTATTGTTGTTATTGCTTTTCAAAGCCAACCATTTACCCCCATACTCTTCCAGGACTTCCCAAAGTTTAATTCTATCCACCTTATCCAAAGCTACTTCGAGATCATTAAATGCACAGAAAACTTTTTTTGTTTACTCTCAAACTTTGTTCTATGATCTGTATCAAGTTAAATATCTGATCCGCACGTGATCTCCCTGGCATAAATCCACATTGGGCTTCCCAGATCCTATCTTTAGTTATTCCCATGACCTTACTAATAAGTATTTTGGTAAATATTTTTCCTACAAAACTTTGTAGGCTAATCGCTCTATAATTAGTACAGTCACCTTTATCACCCTTTCCCGTCTACAGTGGAACGATAATCGCCTTTTTCCAATTATTTGGAACTTCACCGTTCCCAGCACACATGTTTCTTTTTTGACTCAACCGCACAAACAAATATCCGCCACTGCTCTTCAGCATTTCAGTTGTGATACCATCTACACCAGCAGCCTTACCATTCTTTAGTTTTTCAATTCTGTATATAATGTCGTGGATATTGATTCTTCTTTCACCACTTTCTTTCTTCTCGGGTTGTCTAATATATCCTCTTCTCTGTCACGATTGTTATGCTCCATAGCTTGACCTCCATACAATTTCTTGAAAAAATCATTCGCATAGTCTTTCACATTGTCCGAATCCCATACCATTTCATCATCAGCATTCTTAATTCCGACTTAGTGCTACTGCTTCCTTTCCTAATCTTCTTAACACAATAACAAAATGATTTCTTCTTTCCTTTAAAATCATTTCACACTTTTCTATCTTCTTCGCTTTGATTTTATCCTTACTTTCTTTGACAAGTTTCTTTGCTTTTCTGTTTTTATGACTATAATCATTTTCCAGTCAAATCCCTTTCTCATCGCTAAGACTTTTAATATTCAGCTCTCTCGAGTACGCTTTCTTCTTCTTGTTAACAGTCACGCGGATTGAATCATTCCGCCAAGCATCTCCAGTCTTTCTTCCTACAACTGTAGTACCATTCACTTCAGATGCAGGCTTGAAGATGCTATCCACCCTCTATATTTTTATTGCGTAATTCAGCTTTTCAAGATATACCATTCGTTCTTCTGGTTTCTGCAATTTTTCTATCTTAACTCGCGTCTGGTTCGACTCATCATTTATTCTCCTTTGACTCCATTTTTGAAGTAGATTCATTTTTAAAACCTCTCGTAACCCATGTACTTGTTACTAGCTTACTCAGTCTTTCATCCGCTATAAGAAAGTCAATCATACTGTGGCTTTCGCCTGGCGGTACCTTCGCGTTGCACAACAAACCAGCCACTTATTCTTTTGAGTAGAATGATTCTTTCCCCAGGATCAGGAGTACCTATAGTATCATTTAGCAAGTCCCAGAAGGTATCTTTTACATAAAAAATGTCAGCATTAACTAGAGCGTAGTATGCTATAATAAATAGCCTTCTGATTTCCACTTTCACTCTAATCCATAATAATCTAGACGATACGCATTCATACCTTTTGATATGTTGTTTTGCTCGCCCATTCATAATCAGACCGACTTCTTGGCTAGCATATGATTCAGGATTTACTCCTGACCAAAGTTCGAGTTCATTCTTCATCTTTCTTACCTCACATCACTCCTTCTTTGTTTCCGGTACACATAAAATATCTAGCTTCATTATGCGCATCGTGTCCCGCAATTCCTTTTCCTTAAGATCATTTACACCTCTAGCATTCCAAACACCCAATCTCCATTCATCGCCTGAAACTGTACATAAGTCATCCATGCTCGGCCACTAAAATCCTTTGGTCGGCCAGTTTTGTCATGTAAGGTCGACTAAACAATTTATGGAATTAATCACTAATGCCATCTAGTGAAGTTCCGAGAAATGATTTTTGTCCAGTTAATTTTGTTGATTTAAATATGCTGCCGGTAAACGTAGTAACGAGACATAACCTCCAAACGTCATTTGTTCGTGGCCGAACAAGGGATTACAGGAAAAAATTATATACAAACGTCTAGGTCGCCCGGGTAGCCAAACATAAGATTTTAAAGGTCCGTTCTGCTAGCGTCTCCTCAATGGAATTTGAACATTTTCCTCCCGCCGGAATTTTGGGGTATTTCTAGGGTATTTTTGGGCATCAATGCCGATTTTTGGGCTCTTTTTTTTCTCAAAAAACCAACATTTGAGTGGAGGTGCTCGCCGCCAGCATCTCCACTACACCAAATTTAAGAAATTGATAAAATCAAACACACCAGAATTTTTGGCATTTTTTGTGCTTTCCAAAAATGAAAAAATTAATTTAAAAAAAACACCCCCATTACCTCAAAACTACCTTCATGCAAACCAGACATAACATTTTTAAATTGGAGACAATCACACAAGTCACCCTTAAAAAACTTTTAAGTTACATTCCCTATCCCACAATAATATTTAAAATTCCTTAAAAACTACCCCCATTACTTTTAATGAAACAAATTGAATGTGCCTCATGTAAATCAGCCATAAAATTGGTTAATTGAAAACACTTACATAAGTTTTCTTTACAAAACAAATTACCTTCAGAAAACTCTAGGTTATATACTCAGCCCTACAATAATATTCAAAAAACCTCCAAAATCCACCCCTATCACTTCTAGCGAAACAATTCCAAAGTGTCTCCATGTAAAACAGCCATACAATTTTTAAATTAAAAGTAACCACACAAGTCACCTTTAAAAATCTCCAAGTCATATTTTTAGCACTACAATAATATTAAAAAATCCTCAGAAACCACCCCTATCACAATTGAAGAAACAAATCTAAAATGTCTACATGTAATTCAGACACGAAATTTTTAAATTGAAAATAGTGTCACAAGTTACCTTAAAAAAAATTGAATCGATATTTAAAACCCCACAATAATATTTTTAAAAAATCCCTCAAAAGGGGTCCATATCACTTTTAAGGAAACAACTCCAAAGGGTCTGCATGTAAATCAGCCGTAAAATTTGTTAATTAAAAACAGTCACAAGTCACCTTTAGAAAACTCGAAGTTAAATCCCCAATGCAAAAAAGTTACCTTCAGAAAACTCTAGGTTATATTCTCAGCCCTACAATAATATTTAAAAAAACCTTCAAAATCTACCGCTATCACTTCTAGCGAAACAATTCCAAAGTGTTTCCTGTAAGACAGCCATTAAATTTTCAAATTAAAAATAATCACTCAAGTAACCTTTAAAAAACACTAAGTTCTATTCCTAACTCCACAATAATATTCAATCATCTTCAAAAATCATCCCTAGCACTTTTAACCAAACAAATCTAGAATATCTCCATGTAAAACAGACGTAAAATTGTTACATTGAAAATAGTCACGCAGGTCACCTTCAGAAAGCTCTAGATTATGTTTTCAATCACACAGTAATATTTAACAACCCCCAAAAATCACCTTTAGCACTTTTGACGAAACAAACCCAAAGTGTCACCATGTAAAACATTCAAGATATTTTAAAATTGAAAATAATTAAATAATTCACCTTCAAAAAGTTCCAAGTTATATGCCCAACTCATAATAAAATTCTACAACCCTCAAAAACCTCCCTTTGCACTCTTAACAGAACAAATCTAAAATGTTACCATGCAAAATAGCCAATCCCGGTGAGCCTCACCCATCTTAAACCTAAAAGTTGTTGAGCTCAACGTTTCTTCACAGAATGTATCTTTCTGATGATTGATGAGTAGTTTAAATGCAAATATAAAATATTGAAGAGACTCAAAAATAAATAAAAAGATGTTTTCTAACTTTTTAAAAATTTGATGACTATATTATTACGTCAAACAGCAAATTAAATCAAATTTTTATGAAATAATTTTTTAATATGATAACTCTCCCTCCTACAGATTTGGTTCTTAAATAAATATATTTTTTGTCAAAATAGAATTGAATTTTACTCTTTTCAGAAAAGGCTAGATACATTTTTTTTAAACATCTAAAATGTTTAAAAACGATCCAAAGGTTGGAAGTATATTGTAGAGTTTTTCACTGATGAATCGTTGAACAATTTTTTAATAAAAACATTTTGGTGGTCTTAAGTGAAGCTAGGTAAGATGTGTATTGTTAAATGGTCTAAGGGTGATATTCGTGGATTGTTGAATATTATTCTGAAGATTCGGGATATAACTTTGACTTTTATAAAGGTAACTGCTGTAATTATTTTCAATTTTAACGGTATCTTGCATGTCTTGCTTGTTGATATTTTGGATTTTTTTCGTTAAAAGTGATGGGTGTGATTTTTGGGGTTTTTTTTTTTTAATATTATTGTCGCATTGGGGACTTAACTTCGAGTTTTTTAAACGTAACTTATGACTATTTTTAATTAACAAATTTTATGACTGATTTACATGCAGACTCTTTGGAGTTCTTTCGTTAAAAGTGATAAGGGTGGCTTTTGAGGGTTTTTGAATATTAGTGAGGTGTTGAAAATATAACTTGGAGATTTTTAAAGATGACTTGTGTGATTACTTTTAATTTAAAAATGTTATGTCTGTTTTACATGAAGACACTTTGGATTTGTTTCGTTGAAAGTGATAAGGGTGGTTTTTAAAGGTTTCTGAATATCATTATGGGTTCGGGAATATAACTATGATTTTTCTAAAGGTACTATAACTTGTGTGATTATTTTCTATTGAAAAATTTTATGCCTGAATTACATGCAGATACTTTGGGATTGTTTTGTTTAAAGTAATACGGGTGGTTTTTGAGGGTTTCCTAATATTTTTGTGGGGTTAGGAATATAAGTCAGAGTTTTTCAAAGGTGACTTGTAAAACTGTTTTCGATTTAAAAATTTAATGGCTGTTTTACATGAAGACACTTTTGATTTGTTTCGTTAAAAGTGATAGCGGCGGTTTTTTTTAAATATTATTGTGGAGTTGGGAATATAACTTGAAATTTTGTAAAGTACTTGTCTGATTGTTTTTAATTTAGAAATTGTACAGCTATTTCACATGGAGAAACTTTGCATTTATTCGGTTAAAAGTGCTAGGGCTGGTTTTTGGGGGTTGTTGGAAACTAATATGGGGTTAGGAGCATAACGGGGAGTTTTCAGAAAGTGACTTGTGTGATTATTTTTAATTTAACCATTTGTGGTTTTTAAATATTATTGTGAGTTTGGGAATATAACTTGGAGTGTTATAAAGGTGATTTTTGGGATTGTTTTCAATTAAAAAATTTTATGTATGATTTACATGCAGGTACTTTGGAATTGTTTAGTCAAAAGTGCTAGGGGTGATTTTTGGGGGTTGATGGATATCAATATGGGGTAAGGACGATAACGGGGAGTTTTCGGAAAGTGACTTGTGTGACATTTTTCAATTTAACAATTTATGGCTATTTTACATCCAGACAATTTGGATTTGTTTTGTTAAAAGTGATAGGAGTGGTTTTTGAGGCTTTTTAAATATTATTGTCGGCTGGGAAATGCAACTTGAAGTTTTTTGAAGGGTGACTCGTGTGATTGTTTTTAATTAAAAAATTTTATGGCTGTTTTAGATGGAGTAACTTTGGATTTTTTGGTTAAGAGTGTTGAGGGTGGTTCTGAGGGGTTGTTAAATATTATTGTTGGGTTGAGAATATAACTTGGAGTGTTTTAAAGGTGATTTGGGTGACTCTTTTCAATTTGACAATTTTATGTCTGTTTTACATGGAGAAACTGAATTTGTTTCGTTCAAAGTGATAGGGGCAGTTTTTTAGGGTTTTTGAATACTATTGTCGGCTTGGAAATGCAACTTGAAGTTTTTTAAGGGAGACTCGTGTGATTGTTTTTAATTTAAAGTTTTATGACTGTTTAAGACGGAGAAACTTTGGATTTTTTTGTTAAGAGTGCTGAGGGTGGTTCTGAGGGGCTGTTAAATATTATTGTTGGGTTGAGAATATAACTTGGAGTGTTTTGAAGGTGATTTGGGTGACTCTTTCCAATTTAACATTTTTATGGCTGTTTTATATGGAGAAACTGAATTTGTTTCGTTCAAAGTGATAGGGGTGGTTTTTGGGGTTATAGAATATTTTTATGCGGTTTGGGATCTAGCCTGGAGGTTTTTAAAGGTGTCTTGTGTGACTATTTTTTGTTTTAAAAATTCTCTTACCGTTTAGCGTGACGACACGTAGGATTTGTATCCTCAAAATGGCTGAGGGTGGTTCCAAGGATTGAAGTTGATTGCACAAATTTGCACAAATTAAGACGAAGAAAAACCTATATAAAGTTGATTTTGTATGGTGTCGGTTTCTGGCGAAATATTTCACTTGGTCAGGGTGTTTCCAGCACAGGGTGTGGTTTTTAAGGGTTTCAGTTGGTTGCACAGCTTTGCCAAAATTGAGAAGAAAAGATTAAACCCATATAATGTTAATTTTGGATAATGTCGGTTTCTGGCGAAATATCTCGCTGGGTCGGATTTTTTTGTTCAAAACTGCTAGGGGTGGTTTTTGAGGATGATTGAATATTATTGTGGAGTTGGGAATAGAACTTGAAGTTTTGTAAAGGTTACTTGTGTGATTATTTTCAGTTAGAAAATTTAATAGTTGTTTTACATGGAGACACTTTGGATTTGTTTCGATAAAATTGGGGGAAGGGTGGTTTTTAAGGGTTGAAGTTGATTGCACAAATTTGTACAAATTAAGACGAAAAGATTGAGCCATATAAATTTGATTTTGGATAATGTCGGTGCCAGTGATATAAATGCTTAATATTAGTCCCCAAAAAAGTGGTATTTGCGTAGGTCATGGGACCATTATTTTGAGGGTAGTTTTCAGGTGATAGAGGTGTTTTTTTGAAAATTGATTTTTGGACTTTTCGAAGGCACAAAAAACTTCAAAATTCTGGTGTGCTTAATTTTTTTAATTTTTCAAATTCACTGTAGTTTAGGAGCTGGTGGCCAGCACCTCCACCCAAATGTCGGTTTTTAGAGAAAAATAAAAGAGCCCAAAAATTGGCATTGGTGTCCAAAAATAGCCCAAAAATATCCGAAATTCTGATATGCTTATATTTAGGTCTAATGCATATTTAATTTTGAGGGTAGTTTCTGGGTGATATGGGTGTTTTTTGGAAATTAGTTTTCGCACTTTTGGAGAGCCCCAAAAAAAACCCAAAATTCTGGTGTGTTTGATTTCTTCAATTTCTTAAATTTTATTGTAGTGAAGGTGCCGGCGGCTAGTAAATGTCGATTTTTTGAGAAAAATAAAAGAGCCCAAAAATCGGCATTGGTGTCCAAAATGAGCCCAAAAATAGACCAAAATCCCGTTATGAAAAAAATGTTCAAATTCCATTGTGGAGATGCTAGCGGAACGGACCTAGATCTTACTAAAACAGCGAATCCATTATTTCGGTCATTGCCTAAAATTTTCCACAGGGCATTTTAAAATTTTAATTATTACTCAACACAGGGCTTGAGCTTTTTTAAAACAGTCAGTGTCTTCTTCAACACGAAAACGAGTACATAATTACCACACCTCTATTTTAATAGTGGGCTTGCAAAGCAAGAAAATCTGTTGGTATTCATCGTGGCAGTCAAAATGAAGCCCACTGCTGAATGGTGAGTTACATATTTATAAATTGCTTACTATTTCAGGATTTTGGTTGATAGAAAATTAAAGCAAATACCACAAACAGCATTTTTATCCCAAATTATGTGACATTAACCTCCTCATTACATAGTCCGCGAGAAATTATTGACGCGTGGCCAACCATTGGTTGGTGGCCGACCACTGGTTCCACTACCTTATCTGTTCCTGTCCCCGTATGCGTTTCTGTATCTCTATAAATGTTTGACACATTGTTATACTCAAAATGAACGCTTCAATATCGTTACTTCCAAAAAATTGGTATCCATTATTCGTTTCCGTAGCTGATGAAAAGTTTAGCATTAAAATAGAAAAATGAAAATTTAAGGACGAATCTTGTATAGAACGCTATGGTGTAACATTCAATATGTTGGGAGAAAAATGATTATTTTCATTAGAATGGTTACGAAAGGGAATTAAATACTATGCAATTCCAAACGCATTTTAAGTTATAGATATCTTATTATATTTACCAATAGGGTTAGGGACGAACGCTAAGATGTAACACAGAATACCAATTATGGTCCTCATTTTCTTGAAATAAAAAGAGACCCACTTATGAAGAATTTCGATATGTGTGCAACTAACGAATATTCTTCACAGCTGTTTCATTCTATATTACACTAGTCACTATCTTATTTGTCCTTCTGAATTATTTGTATTTCATAACTCTGTTTCTCGCACAATAAATTCGCAAAAAAACTTCAGATTTATGATATTATATTTACAATTTAGAGGAACCAAAAGAAGTTATGACACAATGCAAAGATCAGTAACGTGCTGTAAAGCATGATAACATTTTACCTTCCGACCAAAAAAAGATGGATACAACATATACATACTCTACCATCTATTATCAGAAAGAATGTGTAAATTGAAACGAATGTATAATGGCGTGTTACAAATTCAATACATAAATTCGTTTATTTAATTTAAAAAATAGGATTGAGTTTCACTAAAGAAAGTACATATTAATTTCCTCACGAAAATAAATTAAGCAAGACAAAGCTTCTGCGGAATTTTACAAACCTCTTAGATTCAGAAGCTTAACAATTATGTAATAATATAATTTCATTGGGTTGCCACACAAATCTCAGAAAAAAATCGATATATGTCCCGATTTGCAAAAATATTAACCGGTTATTCAAGTCTTCAAATTTAATCTTTCGAAACAAAAAGATTTTTCAGTAATTTAGACTGAAGAGGCCCTTCGTTTGAGAGCTAAATCTTTTGAAATGATGACGAATAAAGTAACAAGTAGAATATGTAATATTAACCAGAACCATTTGGGTCATTCACAAATTTTTTTTCAATTTTGAATAATCCTGCGCAATCAGGTGAACAATATATAACACAGATATAGGTAAAAGATTATAATATTAAAGTACTTTAGTACTATATCTGATATAATATTTCTCGCTAACAGTACCGAATTGCTAGAAAAATTAAGAAATGAAAATTATGAAAATAAAAACCAATGTCGATGCACATACTGTATTAAAAATTTATATTCTGATTCTACATAAAATCAAACAGTATGAGCCAAAGTTTGACCAGAATTTGATCAATGCTGGGTCGTTGGGACAAACCTTTGGGCCAGAATTGGCAGGATTAGTACCTCCCTTAAGACAGTACATCTTCACGATGAATTTCACAATGAATGTTTAAAATTTAAAAATCTGTAACCCTGCTGCCAGTACTGCCCACGAATATTCGTAAGTTGAATTATTCATATATCTCGACAAAACGACTGTTTTTTGGCCCAGACTCCCTAAAGAACAGATAATTCAGAGAATCCAGTTCCAATAATGATACAGTCACGTGGACAATGTTTCAATTTATGCGTATTTTAACTCTTCTATAGTTATTATTAAGATCCGCTCTAGAAGCCATGAATAGAAACAAATATCCGCGTAGGATTACTCTAATTATATAATCATTATCTGTTTGTACTTGATAATATCCTGCTTGTGAATACTGGTGAACTGGACGTGAAAAAAGACTTTCGTAATAATGAACATTAACAAGCCGAATAGGATGCGGATAAATTGCGGTCCGTTTATGTGGGTAAGCTAATTCTGTAAAAAGAAACTATAAGTACGAAATTAATTATTGTACTTATTATTAAATTAATTTAATGACTCATTGCTTTTATTTAACAAACTAAAACGAATTGGTATATTCGAGAAAGAAATTAGAAATTAGTCCGAGAAGAAGTCGGCAAAAGCCCTCAAATAAGTTGTATCAGTTTCAGTTTCCTTAGCTGTTTCCGTACCCGCTTTCCCTTCTGTTCCAGTATTAGTTTTCTTATTTGTTTCTGTCTCCGTATGCGTTTCTGTAGCTTTATAAATGTATGACACATTGCTGTACTCGAAATTAACGCGGTAACATTATCATTAATTCCAAACAATTTGTATTCATTTTAATACCCCTTTCCATAGCCGATGCAAAGTTAAGTATTAAAATGAAAATATTAAAATTTGAGATTGAATCATCTATCGAACGCTTAAGCGTAACATTAAGTATGTTAAAAGAAAAAGAGTTATTTTAATTAGAATGGTTCCGAAAGGGAATTAAATATACTTCAATTCGAAATGCATTTCAAATTATAGATATATTATTTTATCGATTAATAGGATTAGGGACAACCGCTCAGATATAACACAGAATATCAATTATGGTCCTCATTTTCTTGAAATAAAAGGAAACCCACTTATGAAGAATTTCGATAAGTGTGTACCTGACGAATATCCTTTAAAAATTTGCAGTCTATATTACAATAGTCGTTATCTCATTTGTCCTTGTGAATTATTTGTATTTCATAATTCTGTTTCTCTCACAATGAAATCGCAAAAAACTTTAGATTTATGACATTGTATTTACAATTTAGAAGAACCAAAATGAGTTATTACGCAATGCAAAGAGCAGTAACGCGTTGATATTATCGTTAATTCCAAAAAAATTGTATCTATTTTCTTATCCTTTTCCGTAGCCAATGGAAAGTTAAGTATTAAAATGAAAATATCAAAATTTAAGGTTGAATTTTGTATCGAACGCTTAGGCATAGCATTCAGTATGTTGGAAGAAAAAGAGTTATTTTAATTAGATTATATTAGATAAGATTAGATTAATAGAAGCCCTTGGACAGTGTCTCCTAAGGCAAAAAATTTAAGTACAATAATAATAATACATTAGGTATGTGTAACAAAATTAAATTACAGTCGGACAATAAATGGCAAAAAAATCTGATTTTGAATGTAGCTAGGCAATCAGCGGATCTTATATTAGTAGGCAGAGAATTCCAGAAGTTAGCAGAAGAGAGAGAGAGAGAAATAATTCAAATATCCCGAATAGTCCAGGGAACAAATGCCAAAAAGTTGCCTTATCACCAAAAAAGTTGAGAATGAAAACGAAGTGTTTAGTACAGTTGTGTAGTGTTAATGTCTGTAATGAAGGCCCGTATGTTTGCAGGCAGATTTCCAGACACCGAACGAATTGTGCAATGTTCAAAGTTGATGAAATCATGTTTTTTTGGAAATTGCGATGAAGCTATTAGTCTGAGAGAAAAAAGATTAATGACAAATTATAGATATTAGAAAGTTCTGCATTTCAGTGGGTCGAACTTTGAGATTGGTTAATTAGTTACCTTGCAAAGTGATAAATACGCACCAAAATGACTTTTTCTGCAATGTCTAGTTAGATTTGCAAAAATGCATGTATATGTTTAAAAGTCTCTTGAAATATGTCTTTTGGTGTGCTGAAAAGGTGTGCAAAATTTGAGCTAAAAATAATAAATAGTTCGGGAGAAAAGCTATTTGTTCTTGAGAGACTGACGGGTCTTCAACGGAAATAACATGTGGGACAGCTGTTGCAAAGCAATAAAGTCGACAATTTTGAATCCCAAAGTGTTTTTCTGTCATGGGTACTTTGGGGAAAATTGATTTTTCCCAATTCAGTTGGCCAAGGATGGCTCCAAAAAGGGGGTACGTTTTTGTCTCATAAACAAATGGAATAACTTCGCTAATTTTTATCATACAAAATGGGGGTTAGGGTCATTAGAAAGTTACCATTTTGACATGAACTTAAACAACAAAATTTGCTGCTTGTTGAATAGGAGGGGACATAATTTTTTTTATAACAATTATTGCAGCCGTATTTTTCAACATACACAGCTCAAACTTGTAAACAGTGTAGATGGATACTTGTACTAATTGTAATAAAATTATCAAAGAAATAAGTTGTGAATTTTCTGTTTATAATTGCGGTTCAAGGTGCAATAAGTTGAAAAATCTCGTGAACAAATCAACAGATCGAGATTTTTTTTTAATTTGGACCAAAATTTAGAAATATAGGGCAGAATACAACACGAAATTACCAATAGTGCTGCTTTGTAAGCACAGCATACTTGTTCAATACAAAAAATACGAAAACCCCCAAAACAAAATTTTTTTCTTTTCTTTTCAAACCTGTATACAAAGGGCAATTAATAACCGGTTTGAAAGTTTAATGGCTGAATTTAGTCGACTTAGAAAGTAGTTTCAGGAAAAATATTTACCATACACGTATGCCAAGAACTAAAAAAATAAGGCCATCTTCAAAGTTGTCTTTAAATTTACAAAATTTCCCCAAAGTTGAATGAGCTGCCAATTTCTAATTTTCAAGTTCAGCGATGTCGTTTTTTTTATATAGTTATGAAGTATATTATAATAAATAAAAATTTCATGGCAATAATTTTAGTGAAGCCTTTGCTTTTCTCTGACATAATGTTTTAGAAGGCTAAAAACGCTACTTTTCATTGAATTTACCATTTACACATCGACTTAATTGCTATAGTCCAAACTTTATATGTAAATATTATATATAAATTTATACATTCAACCTTGTACAAAAAAAGCCTAAGAGGCTTTTCTGCGCATTTTAATTTCTGAGGTACAGTGAATTTTTGAAACGTCCTCTATTTTCGCAGTTTTCATGATTTATTTTGAAAAATATTGCTTTTATATGAAAACGTTCTACAGAGAAATTACGCATTTTGGAAAAATACAATTTTTTTGTAGATAATATTTTATGGTGAAATCAGTATTTTTCGATAAAATCGAACAAAAATAAATGTCAAGCTAATTTTTCATGATTTTGGTCGAAAAACGAACTACACCTTGAAAAGTATAGACTTCAGAGAAAATTGTTGTGAAATAAAAATGCATATCTCAATAAATTACACATTTGCTCTGAAAAACATTTTCTCATCTAGTCAATAGTTTGAGAGTGACACTAGAAAACGCCTTGACCTAAGTTTAACGAACAAAAAATTTGTCATTAAATATATATTTTTTTCAAAATAATTAAGAAGCTTCTAAACAATGAAATAGTGCTTAAAATATATCTAAAACTTACTTCAGTAATTGTGATATTAAGGAAAATAAAAAAAAAACACTAACATTTAAAGCACTAGATGTACTTTTTTCGAGTTTTTGATACAGAATTTATAATCAGTGCGAAAAGTTAGCCTAAATTACAAAAAACATTTCGATATGTTGATTTATTCTCAAGATTTTTAACTTCTTACACTTTGAACGCGAGAATTCAATTTCTGCGCGGAAGCAGCTTCCCCCACTTCGCCGTCAAACAAAGCGTCAGGTCTTGGTCGTAAATTAACCGTAATTATAAACAGAAAATTCACAACTTATTTCTTTAACAATTTTATTACAATTAGTATGAGTGTCCATCTACACTATCAACAAGTTTGAGCTGCGTAAATTCAAAAACACAGCTGCAATGATTGTTATAAAAAAAATTATCTTTCCTCCTACTCAACAAAAGGACATTTTTTGGTTTAAATTCATATAAAAATGGTAAATTTCAATTGACCCTCACCTCCATTTTGTATGATAAAAATTAGCGAAGTTTTCAAAATTGTCGACTTTTATTGCTTTGCAACTGCTATCCCACGTGTTATTTCCGTTGAAAACCCGTCAGTCTCTTAAGAAAAAATAGCTTTTCGTCCAAACTATTAATTGTTCTGAGCTCAAATTTTGCACACCTTTTCAGCACACCAAAAGACATATTTTCAGAAACTTTTAAACATGTACATGCATTTTTTCAAATACAGGCCTTCAACCCAGGAATCAACACTACACAACTGTAAACTTTGCTTTCATTCTAAACTTTTGTGGTGAAAAATTCCTTCATTCCTTGGACTAAAAGTTCCACATATAAGATGTATGGTAAATTTCCGGCTCTTATGGTAGTGCGACTTCGAACACTGGTTACATATTGAAGTGATTCCCGCAGGCACGGAAGATTGTGCTAAGATAACAGTAAAGGTTGATGACCATAAAATATTTCCACCGATTTTTTACTCTTCACCAATTAAGGGCACTGACATACGATGTTATGAATGTGTACCTTGGCAGGTCATAGATAAATGGCACACATGCTTTCAGTGCTCTCTGTAGTTTGACATCGAGTTCAAGAGATTTGTCGTGATGCACAAGACAGCAGTAGTCCAAAAGAGGGAAGATGAGCGTAGATACTAATTTAATTCGCAGGGACATATATATGATTTTCCTGTTGACTTTAAGAGGACACAATGTTCTATGAATTCTATTGACTATATGACAGATATATTCCTGCCAATTAAGCACGGGATTGAGCATGACACCCAAATTACGAGCAGAGTTAGTGTATTGGATGATAGATTCATGTAACATTACTGCCATACTTTTGAAGAAAGGCTGTCTCTGCATTTGGAGTCGAACGGAGATATTGAAATGTGTTTGCATCTTTACTGATATACATCTTCCAATATATGATTCTTTTTGAATTGAGAACTATTTTCAGAGCGTTCTATGTTGAAGTCAATATGCGTACTGTTTTATTCTGCTAACTTTAGATTGATAAATGATACACACTAGTGAACGAAAATGATGCACAGGCGGGTACTGTTTTAACATAACTGTAAAGTTCATGACATTCATGCTCAGAAGAAACAAAAAACCATCATGACATTTGATTTTCACTTCGACCTTGTTTTAGGTCCAGAAAGTAGTAGTCAAGTGTTATTCATCGTGCATCAAATTGAAGTGGGACTATTAATCGGGGTACTGTTTGAATATCGAAAGCATTAATTTCGGTACCTATCCGTAACCGAAATACAATTATAAAAATTATAAATTGATTAAGAATTAATTCAAGTGTC
>JAUMHM010104946.1:0-22556 GCA_032362435.1 Melikaiella ostensackeni
GGATGCAAGATTGCAACTCTCTTACAACTCCTATGGATGTCGGGGCGAAGCTTGTCAAGGGCGACAAATGGTCTGACGCAGATGGCGAAACACCCCCTTACCGACAATTAATCGGATGTCTACTGTACTTGTCAGTGGCAACGCGTCCAGATATAGCTCACGCGACAAGTGTATTGAGCCAATTCAATGGTTGCTTCAACAGGACTCATTGGAACGCGGCGAAGAGAGTACTTCGATATTTAAAGGGCACTGACGAACATGGGATTTTCTATGGGCACAAGGAGAGTCCTTTGATGGGCTACGTCGACGCAGATTGGGAAGGATCTATAGATGACAGGCGTTCCTTCACCGGATATGCATTCATGATGAACAACGTAGTTATATCCTGGGATTCGAGAAAGCAACGTACCGTTGCTCTGTCAACAACGGAAGCAGAGTACATGGCCATGAGCGAGGCAGCCAAGGGGCTGTTCATCTTCGACGTTTTCTGAAGAAGCTCGGGACGACAGGTGTCGAGTCGACTAAGTTGTGTGTCAATAACTGTAGTGCACAAAAATTGGCAACCAATCCAGTTTATCATGCACGAACAAAACACATTGACATACGTCATCATTTTGTTCGAGAGATGGTGGAGTCGGGTCAAGTCGTCTTGGAGCACGTGGCATCTGACAGCATGGCAGCTGACGTTCTGACAAAGGCTTTAACCAAGCCAAAGCATCAACAGTGACTTCGTTCTCTGGGACTATATAAAGTGTAAATTGTTTATCCAGAGGTTGTCTCAAGGGGAAGTGTTGGATTTGTTAATTTAAATATGTTCCAACCTTTGTCACTAGAGAACGCCAGCGTGTCACGTAAGGACATTTCTCGATTTACATGTCTACGTCTGTCGATCGGTTCAGTTGATTCCATGCGCTCGTTTCCCTGAACTTTGCTAACAATTACAATTATCCTGAGTTAGAACAGGGAATTTTCGTGCATAATTAGG
Organism: Melikaiella ostensackeni; assembly: GCA_032362435.1. Taxonomy (NCBI): domain Eukaryota; kingdom Metazoa; phylum Arthropoda; class Insecta; order Hymenoptera; family Cynipidae; genus Melikaiella; species Melikaiella ostensackeni. The sequence continues at coordinate 986 of JAUMHM010104946.1, forward strand.
ATTTTTACTTTTGGTTAGAGAATTAGAGTAAAAAATTATAATTTTGGGTTTGAGGCAGGGAATTTCAATGAAGAAATATAATTTTGACAATTGGGAGAGGGAATTCCAGTAAAGAATTATAATTTTGAATTTGAGAATGGAATTTCGTAAGGAATTATAATTTTGACTTCGGGACAGGCAATTTCCACAAAAAATTATAATTTGACTTGGAACGGGGAATTTTCTATATTATGGAACAGCAATTTTTTAAAAAGAATTTTAATTCTAATTTAGAAGAAGGGAATTTAAAAAAATACCTATTCAAAGTCAGAATTTGTCACAATTTGAAATTTCCCTCTTAAATATAATTCTAACTTAGAACAGAGAATTTTGGAAATGAATTTAACTGTGACTTGGATCAAGGGATTTCCGTGAAGAATAATAATTCACACTTTGAAACAGGGAATTTCCGCAAAGAATTATAATATAAACTTTGAGACAGGGAATTTCCGTAAAAAAATATTCATTTTCACTTTCGAACAGGGAATTTCGTAAGGAATTATAATTTTCACTTTGGAACAGGTAATTTGCATAAAAAAATGATAATTTTCACTTTAGAACGGAAAATTTTCGCAAAGAATTATTTTTTGACTTGAAACAGAGAATTTTTGATATGGAACGGGAATTTTTGAAAATAATTTGAATTCTGATTTAGAAGAAGAAGATTTGAAAATATCCCTGTTCGAATTCAGAATTATAATTCTCTTACGAAATTGTTTGTTCCAAATCAGAATGTAATTTTTATGACCAAAAATTATCTGATGTTCCAACTCAGAATTATAATTCTTTTCCAGAATCCCCTGCTCCAAATCAGAAATATTTGAAATCTTTGAAAATGTTTAGAAACCTCTTGAAATATTTAAAAATCGTTTGAAATCAGTCAAGTGTTTTGAACTCTTTTAAATTGGCCGGGAAAAAATAACAATTGGCCGGGAAAAAATAACAATTGACCAGGAGAAAACCAGGAAATCGCCGGGAATTGAAAATCATCCGTTGGGTAGACACACTGATAATTGAAAACGTTCCAAATCTAATAATTTCAAATTCACATAATTTTAAAATGGCCAATTTTCTGAATGCCTTAATAGCTGGAAATATTCAAGTTTTTGAAACACTTTCTAACTCAAATAATTTCAAATTAAAAGCGTTTGACCTTAAACAGGTGTAAAATTTAAATTATTCAAAATTGTATCGATCCTAAATCAACGGCTTAATCGTTGAACGATTTCAAGTATGTAGAAAATTTTTAAGATTGCATAATTATGTATTGATGCTAAATTGATGGTATTTGAAATCAAGCAGTTTTGCATTGAATTCTCCAAAATTGCACAATTTAGATTGAAATTGGGAATCGAACAAATTGAAATACACAAAATTAAGCAATTTCAAATTCAAAGACCTTTAAATTTACCAATTTAAAAACTTAATAATTCTTCACAAACTCATTCACATTTCTTCGAAATTTAACCATTTAGAATTGAAAAATATTTTAATGTCGGTTTCAAGCATTACAAATTCTCAATAATGTTCAAAATTATATGATTAAAAATTGAGATTTCTAAATTCGTTATTATATATATATATATGTACCGGAAATGTATTTCCGAATACAACTTTCTGAATTAGGCAAGGAGAGTGAGGTGGTTTGGTTTTGTCTCTTTCCTTTTCTCCCTCTTTTTTCGCTTGTTTTACATCACTGTCTCTAATGAGCCTTTTACACAGAATTTTGGAAACATTCCTCGTTTCAAAGACTTTTTGTGATATAATATTACACGAAATGACTTTGTCAGAGGTTATGTTTAAAAAAAAAAAATGCTCTCAAATTTAACAAACAGAGACATTAAGCCATAGACCTCGTTTCCGTTCCGTAAAGATTCAATTCTTGGTCGACTCTGTAAAAAATATTGTCCTTGCTTTTCTTTTTTAATATTTTAGATTATAGATACTATAGAGTACGTAAGTTTTAAATTCATTGAAACAGAAAAATACCGTCATTAAATGAAACAAACTAATTTTTTTTTTAAATCGTAATTTTAAGAATTTCAAGTTCTATTATAGTTTTTCTTTATATATGTAAAAAAACGAATGGGACTTAACAACTGTGAAATCTTTGAAATGCCTGGAAATCTTTTGAAATCTGTGAAATCTTTGACATCTTTTCAAATCTCTTGAAATTTTTTAGAAATCTTCAAAATATTTTGTAATTTTTCTTATTTTCAAATATTTTCATTATGCACGTTCACATAATTTTAACTTTCTATTTCAAATTGTTCCAGTTGATTAACGACTCCTTTCTCATGTATTGAAACTACAAAATACCGTTATTATAATAAACAAACTAAATATTTTTTTGAACAAATCATAATTTGGAAAATTTCAAGTTCCACTATAATTTTTGTCTTTATATTAAAAAAACGAAATGGACTAAATATGTAACTGTGAAATATTTGAAATCCCTGGAAATCTTTTAGAATCTTTAAAATCTGTAGAGATCCCTTGAAATCTTTTGAAAGTGTTGAGAAATCTTTGAAATATTTTGGCATTTTTATTATTTTCGAATATTTCCATTATTCATGTTAACAAAATTTTAAGTTTCTATTTCAAAATGTATTTTTGTAGCTTTAGTCGTAATTAATTATCAACAAGTATAAACAATTTATTCTCGGATTTAGTAAATTATAAATCAAATACATAGAAATATTTTCCAGTGGATTAACGACTTCTTTCTCATAAATTGAAATTTCAGAACACAAACTAAATATTTTTAAAACAAATCATAATCTTAAAAATTTCAATTTCTAATATATATTTTTTTTTACTCGAAAAAAGATAGTCTAAATAACTGAAATCTTTGAAATCTCTGGGGATCTCTGAAAATCTTTTGGAATCTTTGAAATCTTCGAAAATTTTTTCAAATCTCTTGAAATCTCTAGACATTCCTTGAAATATTTTTAAATATCTTGAAATGTTTTGAAATTTTTGAGAAAAATTTGAAATATTTGGTCATTTTTATTATTTTCATAAATTCATATATTGACGTTTGCAAAATTTTAAATCTCTGTTTTAAAATTATTTTTATAGCTTCAATTATAATTTATATTTACAAGTAAAAATCTATTTATTTATTTAGATTTATTCTCGGATTTATTAAATTAAAAATTGAGCAGGAATTTTTACTAGTAGATTAACGAATCCTTTCTTATAAATTAAAACTACAAAATACCATAAAGAAACAAGCTAAATATTTTATGAAACAAATCATAATCTTAAGAAATTCAATAGTTTTCTTATAAAAAAAGAAATGGTTTAAATAGTTGTGAAATCTTTTGGAATCTCTGAAATCTTTGGAAATCTTCTCATTTCTTTTGTAATTTCTAGACATTCTTCGAAATCTTTTGAAATCCTTTGAAGTCTTTTAATTTTTTTTTATTTCAGAAAACAAATCATAATTGTAGGAATTTTAAATTCTAATATAGTTTTTATTGTTTATTTTTTATAAAAGTAGAAATGTTTCAACTATCAGAAATCTTTTAAATCTCTCGAATGCTAAAATTTTTGGTAATTTTTTTAAATCTCATGAAATCTTTTGATAGCTTTAAAATCTTTAAATCTGTTGTACACTCGAAAGTCGAGTCGGAAATGAAGCGAAATTACTGATTTTGTCATCTCAATTTAATTTTTATAAAAAGGTTGTTAAAAGTTATATTTAACCCGGCTTTTCTTACAAATATGTGTATTTATTGTAATTTATATATTTCTGGAGTCCCCTAAAAGTCCCCTATTTTCCATAAAATATTCTTTAGGATCACTGTGAAGCCTGTTTTAAAAAATGATTTCTTGAAGTTGGGAAGTGATAGAAAATGGTTCATTTGTGTTTTTTCTTATTCGCCAGGGATTCTGCCATTAACAGTCAGCTTGAAATTTCTGATGGAAAAGATAAGGACACCGAGAAGATCGGAAATATATCACAGGATGATAATAACAACAGCGATGATAAATCTCACAATTCCAAGGAACAAGATTCGAAACAGGTTGACAAGTACAGAAGAGTTGGGAGTTGCAGAGAGCGAAATCTTGTCACGGGAAGTGGAGCAAGGATGAAGGACGAGCAAATGTTTGGGCATGATAGCAGAGGTTCTTTCAATGGAAGACCGTCGAATTGTATGCCAGATAAAAGTGAGCCTGATTACTTTCTAAAAACTGATGCCTACGATAACAGAAACAGAGGTCAAAGGGATCATTTCGATAATAAATCTAACTTTGACAACAGATCTAGCGATGACAAGAGAGAATTCAGGAATCGAAATTTCCAAACGAACCAGCGTGGTAGATTTGAGAATCACCAGCAGAGGTTCAACCATCAAAATCATTTTCAGAGGCATGATAATCAAACTCAGAGATACGATAATCATCAGAGGCACGAGAACCAACCTCAGAGACAAGATAATCCTCCACAAAGGTATGATAATCATCCTCAGAGGCATGATAACCAACCTCAGAGGCATGATGGCCACCCTCAGACGTATGATAACCAACCTCCGATACATGATAATCATCTTCAGAGGTATGATAATCATCCTCAGAGGCATGACAACCAACATAAACATAATAATCATCCTCAGAGGTATGACAACCAACCTCAGAGACAGGAAATCCAACCTCAGAGACAAGACAACCAACCTCAGAGATATGATCATCATCCTCAGAGGCATGATAACCAATTTCAGAGACACGATAATTATCCTCAGAGGTATGATAACCAACCTCAGAGGCATGACAATAACCAGTCACAGAGACATGATAATCAACATCAAAGATATGATAACCACCATCAAAGGAACGACTACAAACACCAACCATACAACCAACATCATAGGTACGACAACCAATTTCAAAGGTACGATAATCAACGAAGATTCGACAATAACAGATTTGGGAACAACCAACGCAGAGATTTTCCAAACAGGGACCAGAACCAAGATTCTACTTTTCACATGGAGGAGTTTAGAGACAGAGATTCAAACAAATTTCAGGGCAATAAAGAGCATTCAGCTGAGGAACCTAAAAAAGATATTCTCGAGACTCAGCAAGTTCCTGAAAAAAAGAAAGAGCAACCTCCTGAAAAAGAAGATGAAGTGAAGATACCAGAAACAAAACCTGTGACACCTGAACTAAAACCAGATCAAGAAAACATCAAGGATGCTGCGCCAATTGCAGAAGATCCTTCTTCACTCTGCTTCATGCAGGAGAGCTTTAAAGATGAATCTTGTGAAAAAGACGATGATCCCGGATCTGAATGTTCTGATCATAGCTATCAGGAGAATATATCTACCAATCCCTTTATCGTCAAGGTTCCACTTCATGTCCATCCGATGATGTGTCAGACTCCAGAAAGTCTTCCAATTCCCAACTTATTTCCTCAGCCCGCTCACAAAGTGCCAGCCATGACTTATATCACCAATCCTTTTATAGCTCCAGTTCCAAACCCAAATTTACTGCATCAACACACCCACGAAGTACCTCCTGAAAGTTGCACTCTTCCGATACAGAATCTAGACATGAGATTTTTCCACCAGCCCTTAGTTCACAATCCGTATATGCCAATCACACTTCCAATGGGAATGCCATCTTGTGGTCACGTTCAAATGCCGATAGGAAATCTTCCTGGGATGAATTACCTACAGAATCCTAACTGCCAGCAGTGTCCTCAACATATCTGTCAAGCTCAACGAATGCCTGTCCAGAATCTAAACTGCCAGACTTATCCTCAATTCACCAATCTCGTGACACCAATGGGGTCTCTTTTGATGCCAATAACTCAAGAAATCCATGGAAAAAATTCTCATCAGGAAAAAAATTCTCTCAAGACGACTCCAGCTACTGTAATTGAAAAATCGGCTAATAATCTTGTCAACCTCTGCGAGAATTTTCCCTCCAGAAGAGGAAGTTACCCCAGGAATTGTCCCCCTGGATTTGAGAGCAATCTTTCAACAGCAACAGCAAATCAAAAAAAGATTATTTGCGACAAGTGGGACACTCTTCCGAGCTTCAGGAACAATCCGAAAGATTGTGCTCAAGAAAAGTCAAATAAGAGTTCGAAGAAGACTGAAGAGTTTACGGATGAAAAATTAGCTGTTATTTTTAACGATATTTATAATGTTCCAGCTCCTAGACCAGGATTTCGAATTGGTGTAGGTCGCGGAAAAAGAGTTGGTCGTACTGATTAAGATCTGAACGGTATCTTTTTTTTTCTTTTATTGATAAGATTTCTGAAAACTATATGTTACGCTTGGTTGAAGCAGCTGTGTTTGATTATTTTTAGTTTGTTTTCACTAGTAGAATAAAAGTTTAGTCGCATTTCTCAGGTCTAAGTAAAACTAGTCTGATTTAGAGATTTATTATACGAGGCGATTTGCCAAACAGTTTTTATTTTTACATGTTTTTTCGTCAACAGGGCGTAGCGTAAAAAAATTCAGAAAATAAGAGACGCTGGGGTTCTTTTTTTCTTTCTACCTCAAAAGTAACGGTAAAATTTGGTCTTCAACAAAAACAAATTTTCTGAATTCTGCCAGAATTACCCGGATTTTGATATTTTTCAAAATCAGTGTAAATTTTTTATTTTACTAGTGGACTCATAAAAAATATAAATCACTATTTTCATTTTAAAACTCTAATTTTGTAGTTTTTGTTTGCTGTCAAAAAATTCACCAAAATTAATAATTCAAAACAAATCAAATAATTTTTTTTTCCCATCATGATCGAAAATTTTTTACAAGTAAGTACGGAAAACTAGAACCATTTTTACAGGAAAATACAATATATTACAAGAAATTAGTATTTTTGCTTATTTAGACGAAGTTTATACTTTTTTTTATTTTTTTTTATTTTGTATATTGTTGCATTTTATTGCAGTTTTAATATTTTAAAAGAAAGTATACAAGAATTTACAGTTTTCGAATTAAAATATTTGTTTCGTTTTCGACCTAGGATGACAAATATTTAAATGAAATAATCTCTATAAAATCGAAAAAAGTTTAGTTTAATTTAAAGTTCTGAAACTTGAACTTTGTGTTATTTTTTAGATTATTGCATCTTCTTGTAATAAAAATCACTTGTACAGTTTAACGTATAATTATGGGATGACATAATTTTTCTGAATTTTCAAAGTACTAAATATGAAAAAAATACCGAAAAAATAATTAACAAAACAGAAATTTTCCGAAAAATGAAAATTCCCGAAGTTTCAAATTCCAGAAAATGGCAAATTTCCGAAACTTCAACTTCCCGAAATTAGTGAGTTGTCGAAATTTCAAAGTTCCGAAAATAGTAAATTACCGAATTTTCAAATTCCCAGAAGAGTAAAAAATAAATATTTATTACTAGATTTGTGTAAAAGTATCGCATATAAAATAAAAGATTGTTCTTTAAAAAAACTATAATATATTTGTTTATTTTTTCCTTAATTAGAAATTTCGAGAATTTCCAAATTCGGCAATTTACTATTGTCGGTAATTTCAAAATTCGGGTTTAAAATTTCGGGAATAAACATTTCCGGTAGTTACATTTTCTTTCGGGAATTCTTGTTTTAAATAGTTTATCATTCTAGGTCGTAAAAGATTAACTTCTTGTTTGCAATTTTTGTAAAATATTAAAACTACAATAATATACAAAAAATTACAAAATTCGTCCAAATATAACACAAAAAAGTTTTGATTTTCTGTAATTTTTGTTATAATTTATTATATTTATTTTATTTGGATTGGAAAAAAAAATTAATTTCTTTTTCTAAATGAATGTTTGCGATGTTTTGGATAAGAAACAAAAACTACACAATTAGGGGTTTCGAGTGCCGAAAATAGTGATTTTTTTTCATGAAGTAAGTAAAATTAAAATGCCCACTGATCTTCAAAACTATTAAAAATATTTGTTTGACTTTTTTGACCTTATTTTTCGTTTTTCTCGAGAAGGGTTGTCTCAATGAAAAAAAAGAATAGAACAAGAAAGACGTATTTCATAAAGATCTACAACTTTCATTTAACAATTCTTTAATACAACCAATAATTTTGGGGCAAATCAAGACTTTGGAAAAGAATTTGTATTTTACGCTAGACCCTATTTGCCAACTTGATATGTGAATCTTTTATATCAAAACTACTTGTGATTAAAGATGCTATTTTTTGTTGCGTTTACAATTATGTGAAGCTTCCATAATTGAAATGAGTAATTCGCACGATACTGGTCAAAGATAAGTTGACAATATCTCACCGTTTAAAAAATTGAACGAATGAAATTTCTAATGAATGTTTTCGATAAAGAAAAGTTCCTTTTTTTACAAAAATTGCTTCGTTTCTATTGATTTAGATGTAAGTCGAAAGAACCTGAAGACTAAAACTTTTATAACTTAATTTTTATCTTCTCATTTAGTACTATTTTTATAAAAATACAAAGAGATTAAGTGCGACTGTGCAAAGGTGCATTAAAAAAATGTGTAAATAATAAAATCTATTTTTTTAAGCTCTCTTAAAAGCACTAAGAAAATCTTAATACGTAGGAATTTTCGAGCAAATTAAGGTATTATTATTTAAAAAAGAGCATCTAAGTTTAAAGTATCAACATAAAAGGCGCAAATTAAAAAATTTGCAAGACATACAAATATAGAGCGACATAATATTAAACGAGTTCGCGAACTGATTATAGATATTTTCATAAGATTATGATATTTTTTGTTCTACTTACATTTATAATTATAAAATTGAAAAAGTATTACGTTTCTATAAAATCCTCGCAAAAGATAAATCGATTTTTGTATTATCCTCTCACTGCATGCAAACTTTTTAGAATGGTGAAAGCCATAATTCAAGAGCACTTTTCCAACACGTCTTCTATCGAAGAAATACCGTTTTTTAATGAAAAAAATTATTTTCAATTTCAAAAACCAAAGTTCCAGCTTTTTCTCGAAAACAAAGCGAGATATGAAATAAATCAAGTGACAAAAATTGCTACCTACAGACCCCTTTACTATTTTTTTAATCTCACTTCGTTTGTTTAAAAAACTTAATTTTTCGATTTGAGGAGGTAAAATTGTTTTTTTTTCAGTTTTATATGAGAGAAAAAATTAAATCAGGTAGTGTATGATTTAATTAATCTGAAGATAGTTTTTTCTGCTTTAAATATTTAAATTTTTACCCCTTAAAATCGAAACATCAAGTTTAAAAAAAAAAGTAAAATTAAAATATCGTAAGGGGGTATTTTTGTACCTAATTTTCCGAGGAACAATTTTGTTCTCCTGGCTGTTCTTCATGACGTTTCGTTTTCGATAAGAACTGGAAATTTCGATTTTTTTAAACTAAAAATGGATTTTTTGAAAGAATGAAAAAATCCATTTTTACAAAAGTGAGCAGTAAGAGTTTTCGAAAAGAAAAAACTATCTTTAGGTTATCTAAATCAATCTTTATCTGATCTGATTTATTCTATCGTATAGAACAAAAACAAATTTTACTTCTTAAAAACGAAAAATCAAGTTTTTCAGAAAAAAACCGAAGTAAGATTAGAAGGTACAGAGCGGATATTTTTGTACCAATTTTTGGAAGGAACAAATTTGCTCTCTTGACTTTTTTTCAAATCTCGCTTCTTTTTTTAGAAAAACTGGAAATTTCTAGTTTATTAATTTGAATGTGGATTTTTTCAAAAACGGGGTGTTTTGAAAAAAGTCATTTTTACAGAATTAATAAGATTTTTCGAAGAGTAAGAACTATCTTTTGGTTATTTAAATCAATCTTCAATCAAATCAATCAATCAATCTTCAATCAATCAATCAATCTTGGGAAAACAAGTTTTTCAAAAAAAAGAAAGTAAGTCTGAAGTATAGCAAGGGGGTGCTTTTTAGCAATTTTTGCAAGGAACAAATTTGCTCTCCTGACTTTTCTTCAAATCTCGCTTCTTTTTCGAGAAAAACTGAAAACTTCGAGTTTTTTAATTTAAAAGTGGATTTTTCAAAAACGGGCCATTTAAAAAAAAATTATTTTTACAGAATTAATCAGATTTTTCGAAGAGGAAAAACTATCTTTAAGTTATTTGAATCAATCTTCATCTCTTATAATTTTTTTCCCCCGTAAAAGACTGAAAAATAAATTTTTACTTTTTATTATCAGAAAAACAAGTTTTTCAAAAAAAGAAAGTAAGTTTGAAGTGCAAAAAGTGGTTATATTATAGAAATTTTTGCAAACAACAAATTTGCTCTCTTGACTTTTTTTCAAATCTCGCTTCTTTTTCGAGAGAAACTGGAAATTTCGAGTTTTTTAATTTAAAAGTGGATTTTTTCAGAAACGGGCCGTTTTCAAAAAAATGCATTTTTACACAAATAATAAGATTTCTCGAAAAGGTAAAACTACCTTTATGTTCTTTAAATCAATCTTTATCTGTTGTAATTTTTTTCTCGTATAAGACTAAAAAATAAATTTTTACCTCTTAAAATCGAAAAATCAAGTTTTTCAAAAAAGGAAGTAAGTTTGAAGTATAGTAAGGGAGTGTTTTTGTAGCAATTTGTGCAAGGAACAAATATGCTCCCTTGACTTTTTTTCAAATTACACTTCTTTTTCGAGAAAAACTGAAAATTTCTAGTTTTTTAATTTATAAGTGGATTTTTTAAAAAACGGGCCGTTTTTTGAAAAAAATCATTTTTACAGAAATAATAAGATTTTTCAAAAAGGAAAAACTATCTTTTGGTTATTTAAATCAACCTTTATTTGTTCTAATTTTTCTCTCGTATAAGATTAAAAAATAATTTTTTACCTCTAAAATTGAAAAAACAAGTTTTTCAAAAAAAAGAAAGTAAGTCGGAAGTATAGCAAGGGGGTGTTTTTCAGCAATTTTTGCAAGGAAAAAATTTGCTCTCTTGACTTTTTTTCAAATCTCGCTTCTTTTTCGAAAAAAACTGGAAAATTCGAGTTTTTTAATTTAAAAGTGGATTTTTCAAGAACGGTCCGTTCTTTAAAAAATTTATTTTCACAGAATTAATCAGATTTTTCAAAGAGGAAAAACTATCTTCAAGTTATTTGAATCAATCTTTATCTGTTCTAATTTTTTTCCGTATAAGACTGAAAGATAAATTTTTACCTTTTATTATCGGAAAAACAAGTTTTTCAAAAAAAGGAAGTAAGTTTGGAGCATAATAGTGGTGTTTCTTCAGAAATGTTTGAAAGGAACAAATTTTCTCTTTTGCCTTTTTTTCAAATCTCGCTCCTTTTTCGAGAAAAACTGGAAATAATAAGATTTCTCAAAGAGGAAAAACTATCTTTTGGTTATTTAAATCAATCTTTATCTGTTCTAATTTTTTTCTTGTATAAGACTGAAAAATAAATTTGTACCTCTTAAAATTAGAGAGACAAGTTTTGGAAAAAAAAAGAAAGTAAAACGTAACTACTTTGAAAGTTCGTTTAATAATTCTAAAGTTTCGGCCTAACACTGCGAGCCTTTTTCAAAGATCCTGAATGAATATGAAGACTTCTGTCTATAGAATAATAGAAGTATTATGATGTTTGTTTATAAAAATAGATTCAATAATGCGTCTTTTGTAAGTATTTTTTTCTGTAGCCAAAATTTTAATATTATTGAAATCCAGTGATGGGTAAGTTACTTTTTAAAAAGAACTAGTTATCGTTACCGTTACATCACGAAAAAAGTAACTAGTTATCGTTATCGTTACCGATTCAAAATGTAACTTTTTCTTCGTTGCATTTCCCGAAAAAAGTAACCATCATTACTTTTTTAGTTACTTTTGTATTTTAGAAATATATATCCAAATTTAATTTTTACAAAACTTTATTCGAAACTTTCGAGTGATAGTTGTTAAACTTTTTAATGAAAGTCGTAGGTAAGTCATGACCCACATAATATTTCTAAAACAAGGAATGTTTTAGAAAATTTTTAATTTCAGTGTGGATGAAAAATTTCAGCTTTCCTATATTCTGGACTGTGAATCTCTTTTGTCTTGAAAATTAATTATTTCTTTCTAAAAGTGTTTCTTAAGATCCACCTAGTTACGACTTCCACTTCTAGAAGATTTACAATATTCTAAGACCAACAGAAAATTATTAAGAAGATTTTGAATTTTCAACAAAATACATGAACTTTCAACTGAAAAGGATAAATTTTCAACCAAAACAGACATATCACCAAAAAAAATACATGAGTTTTTAAATAAAAAAGAGAAATACACATCCAAATATTTGAATCTTTAACTAAACAATATCAATTTCAAATAAAAAATGGAATAGTTGAATTCTTATTTTAAAGAATGAATGTTTAACAAAAAAAATGTTAACAAAATATTCAATTTTTAAATTAAAATTATGAATCTTCAAATAAAAAAAAAACATTTTTAAGAAAGTATGTAGTTCAACTTTCGATCAAATAAGATGAATTCTCAATGAAAAAAGTAACAGAATACATGAATTTTTTTTCAATTGAAACAAATAATTTTGAACGAAAAAAGATGCATTCTTGACAAAAAATTTGATAGCTGGTCTTTCAATCAAATAATAAAATTTCGATCCAAAAAAGTTCAATTCTGAATGAGAAATGTAATATTTTAAATTTCAACCAAAAAAGACCAATTTGCAACAAAATACTTAAATTTGAAACCAAAGAGATAAATTTTCTACCACAAACATAATTTTTCACCAAAAAAAGACGAATTTTAAACAAAATACATGAATTTCCAACTAAAATGATCAATTTTCAACCAAAAATGGGCAAGTTAAATTTTTAATTGAAAAAAAAAAAATTTTTAACGGAAAAAGATAAATCCTCAACGAAAAATGTAATAGCTGATATAACAGTAGAGAAACAGGTCCATTTGAAATCACAAACAGATATATTCAACCAAAAAAAAAATCTTCATCAAAATAGATATATTTTTCAGTCAAGAGAGAAATAAAATCAACCAGATTGACGAAATTTTAAGCTAAAAAAGGCGAGTTTTAAACAAAAAATTTTATTTTCAACCAAATGATAAAATTTTTATTCAAAAAGATGAATTTTCAATGAAAAATGTAATAGATGAAAATTCAACTAAAAAAGACGAATTTTCAACGAGATTGTTCAATTTGAAACCAAGGAAATGAATTTAAAAAAAAAATAAAATCCATGAATTTTTAACTACAAAAGATTAATTTTCAACAAAATAGTGCAATTTGAGACCAAAGAGATGAATTTTCAACCAAGAAGATTAATTTTTTACCAAAATAGACGAATTTTAAACAAAATATATGAATTTTCAACTGAAAAAGATCAATTTCCAACAAAAATATGATAGTATACCAAAAAGAAATTTAATTTTAAATCAAAAACAGTTTCACTTAGGCTGCTTCGAGTCATCCCGAAAATTTGGGACGACTAGCCATGCTTATGAAAAATATTTGAATACTTATCCCGAATTTCGTGACGAGACACTTCGTTTAATTTAACCAAAAAGCTAATTTTCAACATGAGAGTTGAATTTTTAACCGAATGAAATGATTTTCTTCCAAAATCATTCAATTTCGAATAAAATAATTAAATTTTCAACCAAATAATTAAATTTTTAACCAAAAAAGATGAATTTTCAAGTGAAATAATAAGTCAAATAACTGGAATAGTTGAATTTCCGGTTTAAAAAATTCATTATCAACCAAAGAGGAATGAATATTAAACGCTGATTTAATCTTTTTATTCCTTTCTAAGTGTTGTTATAGATTTCATAATATTTTGAATCATAGAGTTGGAGAAAAATTCAATTTTCCTATATTGGGCAATGAATCGCTATTGATTGTCGTAAAAAAGACTTGTGAACTACATTTCGGAAGTAACTAAAAAAGTTACGATTTTAATATTTATTGCTACTGGAAAGAGTGTAACTAGTTACCAGTTCGTTACTTACTTACAAAATAATTTCGCTAAAACTATCGTCACTAAAAAAAAGTAACTAGTTACAGTAACTAGTTAAAAGGAACTAGTTACTTCCCATCACTGAAGAAAATAGTATTTAACAATTTATTTTTGATACTATTTACAAAAAATATACCATAATTATTTCGGAATATTTTAGAATCTTAGAACTTTTGGAATGTAAAAAAACGTGGAAAATAATTTTGAAGAATTTAAGCACACTATTTTTGTATCATAATTCCATTTTTAAGTATTTATTTTTAAGTACCATCATTCATAACTCATCATAAATTATTAATTTCGAAGTCTAAAAAATTCTAAATTGAAAAATTTTATCAAATATTTTAACAATTCACTTTATGACTTAACGCCCCTTTAGATTGCTTTCTGTAAGATCTTCGCTGGTTGTTCGGTTGCATAGTATACAGGAGTCAAAGTGATTTAAGAGAAAAAAATATTTTATCATTTTTTTGAGTCTTTTAAAAATTTTCATATTTATAAAAAGATTAATGAAATCAATTTAATCATTTTTAGGGTTTCAACGTATTTGGGTCTTATTATTTTAGGGCCTTATACTTTGGGACTTAATTTATACTTTTGGGACTTAAGTTTTATATTTTAATTCTTATATTTTTGGGACTCATAGTTCTGGTCCTACGGTTTTGAATTTGTGGTTTGAAGCATTTCAGGAGAAGAAACAAAAATTTTAGAAATTTTCTTACTTGAAGAGTGGCAGTACATAAGTAACTAACCAAAAAAATGCGAATTTTTGAAAAGAGCGAAAAGACATTCTGTCAAATCAAAATCACCATTTAAAGATAAAACAAACGTCCACTCCTGAGCTGAAATGGTTTTAAATTGAGGCCAAAAAAGTTTGATTGAAAAAAGTTATCCAGGTCTGCGGAAGTGAATGAGGAATATGACAATCTGAAAGTGACACTATCCCGAAGATTGAGAAAGCTCAGCTGCGGATTGGGATAAAAAATTCAGTTTTCTGTGAAAATAAATGAAAACGTGCTCCTGAGATATTGAGTTTGTGAATTTTCGACCAAAAAAAATGACTTGAACAATGTAGTTAATCTTTCACTAAAATAAGTACATTTTTAACAAAATAGTTGAGTTTTCATCCTAACTACCATAAGATGCGTTTTTAACGAAATAGTTGAATTTTCAAAAAAAAAAGTATGAAATTCAACCAGAAACAGTTGTATTTTCAACCAAATAGTTAAATTTCCAATACAAAAAAAAAACGAATTTTTTGGAAGACAGTTGAATTTTTTACCAAAGAAGATGTATTTGACAAAATATTCGAATTATCAACTAAATGAATAAACTTTCAGCAAAATATTTAAATTTTTAACCGAGTAGCTGAATTTTTATCTACAAAAATGCATATTCATCCAAATGGTCGAATTTTCAAACAAAAAAGATTAAAATTCAACCAAAAACAGTTGCAATTTCAACAATATTGTTAAATTTTAAAGCCAAAAAATTGAATTTATTGGAAGACAGTTGAATTTACAGCCCGTAAAGTTGAATTTTTAACACAAGAGTTCATTTTCAACCAAGATGGACGACTCTTTTACCATAAATATGAATTTTCAATCCAAAAGGACGAATTTGAAACAGAACAGTTAAATTTTTACTAAAGAAGATGTCTTTAACAAAATGGTTGAATTGTGACTTAAGTAAATGAACTTCCAAGAAAATAGTTGAACTTTTAACCAAATAGCTGAGTTTCCATCCCAAAATACGCATTTTCAACCAAATAATCGACTTTTTAAACAAAAAGGACTAAAATTCAACCAAAATAGTCGTATTTTCAATAAAACATTCAAATTCTCAAGCCAAAAAAATGAATTTTTGAAAAGACAACTCAATTTTTAAACCGTAAAGTTGAATTTTCAACAAAACAGTTTATTTTCAACCAAGAAAACTTCAACAAGAAACAGTTGCATTTTTAACAAAATGGTCAAATTTTCAAGTAAAAAAAAAATGAATTCATCAGAAGACAGCTGAATTTCTAACCCTTAAAGTTGAGTTTTGAAAAAAAGTCATTTTCAGCCAAGAAAGATGACTTTCTTACCATAGATATGAATTTTCCATCTAAAAGGACAAATTTTAAGCAAAACAGTTAAATTTATAACAAAGAAGATGTCTTTAACAAAATATTTGAACCGTCAACTAAATAAATAAACTTTAAACAAAATAGTTGAATTATTAACCAAATAGCTGAATTTCCGTTCTACAAAGATACATTTTTCACCATATGATCGAATTTTCAAACAAGAAAGATTAAAGTTCAACCAAAAATAGTTGTATTTTCAACCAAGTAGTTGAATTTTCAAGCCCAAAGGTCGAATTTTTTAGAAGACAGTTGAATTTTCAACCCGCAAAGTTGAATTTCCAAGAACAGAGCTTCTTTTTAAACCAAGAAAAATGACTCTTCAACATAAATATGAATTTTTGATCCAAAAGGATGAATTTTCAACAAAACAGTTGAATTTTCGACCTAAGAAGATGCCTTTTACAAAATATTTGAATTGTCAACTGAATAAATGAATTTTCAGCAAAATAGTTGAATTTTAAACCGAGTAGCTGAATTTTCATCCTAAAAAGATGCATTTTGAACCAAAGGGTCGAATTTTCAAACAAAAAAGATTAAAATTCAACCAAACACAGTTGAATTTTCAACCGAATAGTTAAACTTTCAAGCCGAAAAGACAAATTCTTAAGAAGGCAGTTGAACTTTCAACCCGCAAAGTTAAATTTTCAACAAAAAAGCTTATTTTCAACCAAGAAAGATTACTTTTTTACCATAAATATGAATTATTAATCCAAAAGGACGAATTTTCAGCCAACCAGTTGAATTTTTACTAAAGAAGATGTTTTTAATAAAATATTTGAATTGTCAACTGAATAAATAAACTTTGAGCAAAATAGTTGAATTTTTAACCAAATAGCTGAATTTCCATCCTACGAAGATGCATTTTCGATGATATGGTCGAATTTTTAAACAAAAAAGACTAAAATTCAACCAAGAACAGTTTCATTTTCAACCAAGTAATTAAATTTTCAAGTCAAAAAGACGAATTCTTTGGAAGAAGTTGAATTTTTAACCCGTAAAGTTAAATTTTCAACAAAACAGCTTATTTCCAACCAAGAAAGATGACTTTTTCAATATAAATATGAATTTTCAATCCAAGAGGATAAATTTTCAACAAAACAGTTAAATTTTTGACCAAAGAAGATGACTTTAACAGAATACTTTAATTGTCAACTAGATAAACGGACTTTCAACAAAATAGTTGTATTTTCAACCAAATAGCTGAATTTTTAGCCTACGAAAAAGATTGATTTTCAACCAAAAGACAAACTTCCAACAGAATAGATGAACTTTTAACTTAGAAAGGACAGAGTTTCAACCAAAGAGGTGAATCTTTGAAAAAATAAATTTTTAACAAAGTAGTTTCACTTTCAACCAAATAGTTAAATTGTCGACCAAAAAAATGAATTTTCTGCTAAGAATATCAATGTTTTACCAAAAAAGACAAATTTTCCAAAAAATACATTAATTTCGAACAGAATTGTTGAATTTTAAAGCCAAAAAGGCAAATTATCTTCAAAAGAGTTGAATTTTCAACCCAAAAATATGATTTTTCAACAAAAAAGTTCATTTTCCACCAAATAGCTGCGTTTTCAACCAACAATATGAATTTTCTATTAAAAAGTTAGTTTTCATCCAAATAGTTTAATTTTCTATCAAATTGTCGAATATTTAAGCCCAAGAGACAAATTTTCTATAAAATAGTTAAATTTTTAACACGAAGAAGATTAACTTTCTACCAAAAAAGATGATTTTTCCACATAATACGTCAATTTTCAACCTAATAAATGAATTTTCGAATAGAAAAGATCAATTTTCAATTAAGAATATCGATTTTCAACAAAAAAATGGAATGTTACCTTTACAGTTGAAAAAAATTAATTCTCAGCCAAAGAGATGAATCAACAACTAAAAAATGAGTTTTTAACAAACTGCCTAAAGTTTCAACCAAAGAGATGAAGTTTCAACTGAAATGATGAACCTTTAACAAAAAAAAAAAGAATTTTCAAAAAAATAATTGAATTTTCAATCGAACAGTTCGAATTTAAGGGAAGAAGCAAGGGCAAGCAGAAAGAGGGGAAGTTTTTCGAAAACAGAAGAAAAATAAGTATTCTTGAAAAAAGGGGTAAAGAGGCGAATGGGGGAAAGAGTGTGAAGCCTAATATATGGAAGTGATTTCCAAACTTATCAAGTTATTGTTAAACTGTACCGATGTCTGGCCATCTTTTGCGAAATTTGCAAACTTTGTTAAAATTTATCATCAGGAAACGTACTAAACGTTATCTCAGTTCGTAGCGTCACTCTAACTGACCCCCCCCCCCAAAAAAAAAATTGGTGACGTAGTTTATGGACGACCCCTTAGCCAATTTCAAGAAAATTTGTTTTATGCGTATGCCGCCTACTTCGACTAATTTTCATTTGTATATTTATTTATATATTTATTTCTGTTTTTTCAGACTGTAAATGACACTCGTTCTGCAATTGGTCAGATATCAGAAATTCTTAGTAACGGAATTGCTCCAGATCCAACTACCAAAAAGCCAGGAATTAATAGTGGCATGATCATTCAAACTACAACAGTAAAAAATGACATGACAAATACAACAAATGATTCCAATACAACTACTACTGAAGCACCATTTGTTCTGACTCGATCTGGATTACAAGAAATTATTAGAAGAAATGTTAAGGGCTTAGTTCGACTCTTCAATATCGAATGGCAAGATGCTATAAATGTAAGAATTTATTTATTTTTTAATCAGCTTTAAGGAGATCTGTCATAACAGTTTTCAAAACTAATGATTTTAAACCTTGTATGATTTCAAATTCAATTCAATTTTATATTTCAAATTTAAAAAAGAAAGAAATTAAAAAGTTTAAAATTGAATATTTAAATTGAAAGAGGTTCAATACAGAATAAACATTTTTTATTGCAAGTGTTAAAAATTAGAGTATTTTTGAATAAACATTCATTCTTTTGATTCTACTTTGGGGATGCCCCTTAAACCAAGAAAACATTTTGAAATAAAGTAGGAACCCAGTATCACAATTCACATTTGAAAGCATTCCAAATTAAAATGACATATAAACTCATCATCTTAAATTTGAGCATTACATGCATAACTTTGAAAGCTTTTAAATTTTGGAAACAATTTGGACTTGAATGAAATCCAGCTTCTTCATGCATTCTTCACCTTGATTATTCCCATTCAAAATCAACTTTATTCTCTCTTCCATACGCTTCTCCCCCCTCCCCCTTCGTCACCTGTACATCTAACACATGCAGCCATGATTCCTGCTGGTACCTACATACTCTACACAGATTTTCTACTTCATTTATCCAACACTTACATGCTCTTACCCCCTCCCTCATTCTGAACCTCACCACTCAATTCAATTTGCTCTTCCTTTTAATCTTTCTCAGGTATTCCGGCTTTTCTTTACTCTTAACCATTCTATACCAGCAGTTGTAGCTTGATTTTGAGATTTCTTCCCATCTTTCCTCTCCTTGCTTTGCCGTCATCTCTTCCTCTATTCTCTGCTATTCTCTATCCGTCACTCGCATCCCACATTCAAACCTCCTTTCGTATCTCTCTTCCTCCTATTTCTAACATTCCACGTTACCCCTCCTCTGTTTGTCCAAAATCTCCCAGGTTCACGTGCAGTCTTAATCCTCCTCTTTGTTTCTCTTCAAAATTCCAGGATGTTTTCAGTTGCCTGACCACAATTTTCTGTCGTCCTGTTTCTTCCCTCAGCATATAACCTGGGTGGCTCCAGCTCACCCCCATAACCATCTCAGGAATCTCTGATGCAGACTCTTCACACTCTTATGTTCTTTCCATCCCCAAATTTCCAATCTCCTTCTTACCTGCAGCTCATTACCTTTTCCTGCTGCGAACCTAAATCCTTGGTAGGAAAACTCCTCCATCAACTCCACCATCTCGCCAGTTATCTTCCATTCGTACTCTACTCTACACTTTCTATTTCAAGAAGACATCATCTTAGTCTTACTCACACTCACCCTTAAATCTTCTTCGCTGCGTATGCTGGTGAAGACAGTGATATGCTGCTCGCTTTAGACGGGAAATAGTTTTGAGCGTTGGAAAAGGTTGCAGGATTGCAAGGGTGAGAGGGAAAAAGTGGATTCTGTGGGTAACAGGGTGACTGAAGGGAAAACAGAGGATGTCCACGGGAGTGAGAAGGTGAGCGCTGCGAAGTAGGGAGTCGAGCTCCACGCTGGGCGCCAATTGATATGATCTTTACTTTTCTGCGGAGTGGTAGTAGTTGGCTGTTGTAAGAGAGATGGGCGTGGGTATCTATCCCGTAGGATAGAAAGAGAGGAAACTATTAGGGAAGTGAATCTGGGGAATTATCAAAGTGAAGAGTGAGAAGGAGTGTTACTAGGGAATTGGTGGGGAATTGCTAGGCCGCGTAGTATGGGTGCCTAGGGGAATGTATCTTGGGAGATAAAAGAGATGTAGAAGAGAGAGAATGGTTTGGGGAATTACCAATGGAAAGAGTGAGAGGGAGAGATGGCCTAATGTGAAATCATGAGTAAGTCGTAATCGTATCGTGTCAAGTCGTCGGTTAGTTCTACGTGAGGGAAAAGGACCAACTGAGGACAGATGGCATTCCAACCGTCTCAGCCGACCGAGTGAGATGGCATGCCAACCAATTCGTAAATGGAGGATAAGTCAGGAAAAGGTAGTCAATAGTTTCAATATAGTCAAAAATAGGATCTGATGAATTACCAAAGGGAAAAGTGTTTATTGGTTCCCCCCGAGTAATGGTGGGCGTCAGGAAAAGGTAGTCAATAGTTTCAATATAGTCGAAAATAGGACCTGATGAATTACCAAAGGGAAAAGTGTTTATTGGTCCCCCCCGAGTAATGGTGGGCGTGACGTCACGAGTAACTCGTATTCGTATCGTTACAATCGTCTATTAGTCTTTTGTGAGGGAAGAGGACCCACTGAGGACAGATGGCATTCCAACCGTCTCAGCGAACCGAATCAGATGGCATTCCAACCGAATCGTAATGGAAGAAGAGTCGAGAGAACAAAAAAAAAGGTAGTTAACAGTTTGAAATGAATGCAGATTCCTTACCATTTTGGAATGGATGCGGTGATCTTCATTCAGGATAGCTTTTTCAGATTTAAAAGTTTCGTGGTGCAGTGTTTTAGTGTCCGATGTTTCTCTAAAGCTAGAAGCCAACCTTTGGAGGACCTACAGTTGGCCACCAACCGTAGGGGTTTTTGTTAGAGCTAGTCACTAGCCCTGAACACACCGTGTTCGCGGTCTTTGCCTACCATATATAAAAGTTCTGCTACTCTGCTGGCGTGAGGAGGAGAGAAAACCTGCCTTACCCTGACAAGTATATACCAACATGAGTCCATAAACTGCGTTAGCAATTTTGGGCTATTTTTGTGCGGGGGGGGGGGGGGGGGGGGGGGGGGGGGGGGGGGGGGGGGGGGGGGGGGGGGGGGGGGGGGGGGGGGGGGG
>JAUMHM010104970.1:0-19656 GCA_032362435.1 Melikaiella ostensackeni
ATCATTTCATCTATGGAGAGAGCAGTCCTCCATATGCCAAACTTCAGGATGTTTCTCTGGAATAGTTTCAGTAATGCGCGAACGCGCCACGCATTATCATTGACGTCAAAATCTCAAGTTTTTGAGTACTCCAATCGAGACTTGATCTCTTCGAACGTTTTGCGCGACATTGCAGAAGAGATCACGTTACAAGATATGAATGGATCTGTCGACCAATAGTCTCACTGAGACTTCCTCTTATTGAAATCATGATTTCCTTCTAGTTTAGCTTGATTTTTGATGTAACTTTTACAAGCTTCTTCATGAGTTATTACCGGAATATTTTCGTCCCATTCAGCATCAGAATACGAATTATCGGAGCCACAATCGTCTAGATTTGACAACATAATTATTTCACCGGAATCATTTTCTGATGTATCCACCGCGTACTCAACATGAGTAGGAACAGAACGTCTTTTTCGTTTTGTTTACGACATGGCGATGGTAGTAAGAATAAAAAACTGAATCTTCTACAAACTTGGTATCGAAATTCTTCCCATCAATTCACAACGAAATGTTGACAGTGTCTTTTGCAACTCGATCTGAATATAGTGTATAAAACAAATGAAGATCCGATACAAACGACGATGTCTCCAGGTTATGTTGAGCGTAGAATGTCTGAATCGTGAACAGAGACCTCATCCAAGCACAGAATTTTGATGAAACTCGACAGAATTTGACATTTCATTTCTGCCATATTGGATCCGCCGAAGGGTATTTTCGTTTAAAAATATCTCTCTTTCAGTCATGAGAATGAGGCTTGAACATAAGTTAAAAAATTGTAGTTCTTGGTCGTTAATGGGTTTAATGAAGTTTAAATATTTCGTAAATCCCAAAGTTTTGAAAAAATCGCTAACATTAATTTTTGTCGTAATCAACATATATCATACGCCCCACTTTTGAAAATCTTGCAAGGGTTCGATATTTTTAGTTTTTCTAGGACAAAGTCTCATTTTTATAAAACTCAAATAACTAAAACAATTTCTAAAAGCTTTATAAACTTTTCTTAAATTTGTTTGAGCACGTACAAACGTTATCGCGTCGTGAATACATCCCAACAAAAGAAAATGAGAATATTTTGTTTACTAGAATGGCTAAAAAGGTGTATCAAAAAAAATTTTGTTCCTTCCTTCTTTGAGGATACTGAAAAGATTGTAGTGGGTGCCAAAATGACTCCCCGAAAGAGTCAGCAAAAAATAATTCTTCGAGTTCGCGAAACGCGATCAAAGGACAAAATCACGAAGAATGTATTTTCTCCCTCATTTTCAAGCCAATAGTTTTGTTCTTTGATCCAGTTTAACGGCAAAAGTTATATGCTATGATGGTATAAGTGCCTATGTAGTATAGACTGTAGTGATAACTTTTTTTCTGATCCGCGTGAATGGTAATTGTTGCATGCTATTATAAGTTTTTGTTCAGTATAGACCTCATCAAAAATTACCTTATTTATGCACCCTCAAAATAAAGGACCAAAAATTGCGAAAATCACGAAAAATTTCATTCTTCTCGTTATTTTCGAGCCAATATTTTGTCTGTGATCTGAATGAATGGTAGAAATTGTGAACTAGGATAAGATGAGTGCCTCTGAAGTATAACCTCATAAAAAAATATCTTATATTCACATACTCAAGCTGAAATGCCGAACATTAGCTGATGATAATTATTGATGGATTCTATACTGTCGGGGCTCTTATATTATCAAAGTATACAAGTCCTACTATATACCCGGATCAGAAAAAAAAATTTTGGCCTGAAAATAACATACAAAACACAATTTTTCATGATATCTTTCAGTGGCAGGAAATTAGCCGAATCATGAACATCATCATTTAATGAATGAAGAGCTATGATTCCGGTACAGAACAGAGTCATTATAACAGCACCGATGAATAGAAATGATCTATTCATTCTGATAGCATTGAAATCATTTTTATTATAGGACATCCGGCACAGTAAACTTGTGGAAAAGCTGCGAAATCCCGTTAGGGGCTGTTTATGAAATACGCAACGTCAGAAAAAAGCGTGATGTATTGTTTGAATGACCCCACAGGATAACACATAATTTTTTCACATTCTATTTCGGGTACCTTATGAATTGTGTAATTTTTTATCTGAATAGCCCATATTTTCAAGAAATCGAAAAACTGCGGCTGATTCCCATGATACTTAATACCAGGGAGTTTTCGAAAAAAGATTCAGTACTGATCAGTCAGTCGTAATCACCTAAGAATTCAAAACATTTGGATAAAATTTGTGGAAGTTTTTCGTCGAAACCTGACAAACTCGACTACGACTCGTTCGAACAACGAGTTTCGAGTTTTTTTCACACCTCCATTATCAGTAATGCTATTTTTCACTTAACGAAGAGCAGAATGAGAAAGCAGAACATCATCATGAAAAATAGTATATTATGCATCGTGTGGGAGATACTTGAAGTTTGTTGTGTCAGCGTAGCAAGCGCAGCAATCACGCGAGTGAATCGCCTTTATCTCCAACACGATGCACGCGATATTTCATGCAATTACTGCAGATGGGAATGCGGTCTTGGAGCGAATTGAGAGACACTGAAATCATAGATTCTTTATTGATTCACAGATTATAAGCTTAAATTTGGTGGCTTTATTTCACTTTGTAAACGCAGTACCCACAGCTCAATCATTGTCAGATGGCGTTACTATCGAACTGCACTTTTTCCACGCTAACTGCACTTCTCTCGCTTACTTTTCCGACTAGTGAGAGAAATTAAGTTTCCTCGATGAACACGTCATTGACCGAGGAATCGATAACTTCTGTCTCTCAACGAGCCTCCGGAGTCTCACTTTCCACGCGAGTATTGGACAAAAAATATAATCATAATAAACGTAATTTACAATAAATATGTAATATTTCTTAAAGATCGAAATAAGGTCTACTTCTTCATGGAAATTTTTGGTGTACTGAAAAAGGAACATTCAAAATGTTCACAAAACTAACCTCACACTCTTTTTTTTCTCCGTCTTTTTTATCCTACTGGGAACCAACATGTTTCGAAGCCAATTCAGACTTCCTCATCAGGACTAATTTATAGGATGACTACAGTTATGAATAATGAAACTTATATTAAATTTGTATATGTGCATGGCAGCTTTTTTGAAATAGATTCATTAAATTTATTGATATTCTCATTTGAAGTTCCTTTGTTTTCTATTTTTGTTGAAGTCAAAACATATTTTCTTGTTAATATGAAATATCTTTTTTGAAAAAGCCACGAAACTTGCATTCTATCAATAATTCTTTCTGTAATGCATCTAATTTAAGTTTTTACTGAGTGAATAAATTATTTTAATACTCGTATACCGGACTTTCAGTAATATTTGTCATGAAATCACATTCCACCAAATTTTTATCAATCACACTGAAAATTGTATTACCAAAAACTCGAAAATATGAAAGGATAAAATAATTTTTTATATAACTTCCTGCGTATAAAATCCAAAACATTTGTAAACCAAAGTTCGGCAAACACTTCGCCACCCCACTAATTGAACAAAATTTTTTATTATTTTTCAAAAATGCTTCTAAATTTTGGTTATTTCTCTTGTCTTCTTGAAGGTAGAAGCATACATCCGCTTTTTGGGTACAAATTTTTTTAGGCTATGATATAAATTTCTTTACTGGAAAGAAAATTCAGAGGAACACGAAGTACACTGAACGAAAGAATTTCTACGACTGACTCGTCTATATAGCCACTTAGACAAACAAAACGTTCTACCATTTCTTTGAGAGAGAGGATAACCAGTCTTAAATCCTCGTAAAAATCATCTGTTCGAAAAATGCCAATGGATTTTAGGAAACTATACAGAAAGTCTTAGCCTCAAATGTCAAGATTTGGAATTAATTTCAAAGAGACAATAATAAGATAGTAAGAAATTTAACATTAAAATATGAAATTCAATTTTATTTGAATTCAAATACTATATCTCAAATTATGTACATCCTTGTGGCAACCTTATTATATTAATAATAAGTAGCAAGATGACATTTTAATTATATTAACAGTATACTGAGAAAGATCCAAACGTATAGTAGACTGAAAGTATATTTAATTTCTTTCAATTGAGGTGTTAATGGTTAACTCAATTCACTATAAGATATCTATTTCACTGAAGTATATTCCACAAATTTAATAGAGTGAGCAATCTTCCAGGAATGTGTTATTGGTTTGAATTATTACCTTTTTCTTTTTGAAAAATGAAATAATGTGAATAGATTTGTTCCAAATCAACCCACAAATATATAATACTTTAAAACATTGCTTTAATATATATTTCTCTTAATAATTTCAGACAATCGAGGTCCTTTGTCTTTTACATGATGAAATATTTTTCGCCCTATAAAATATCAATATTTATTATAACATTTTACCATAAGAAGGTTCAGTTTACATGTGACTTTTTGTACACAGTTCATTTACCTCTTTTAATGGATTTTTTATGCAATATTGCAATTAATTAGCTAAAATGATTTAATCCACTTTCTGATAATGTAAAAAAAGATTTCTTGAGAGAGTATTTGGAATTTGGGATTTGTAAATTCTAGTTCTTTAAATTAATTTAAGAAAATAACTGTGACACTTTTTTCGGAAACATTTTTTCTATTTTCAAACACGGAAACCAATTTCAAAATTTTCTTCCTGTCTGCAGAATAAAATATATACATGGAACTTCTCAATTTCCATAGATTCTCAAAGAAATCCAAAAATTTTGAACTGAAAACATGAGATTCTGTTTAACATTTCTTCACACGTTGAAACACTACCATTTCTCATTGATACGGAATCCTATATAAGATATAAGTTTTCGCGCAAATTTCATTTCATAATTGAAAAATTAATGCCTAACTTCAAAACGAATTTAAAAACAAGACTATGGTGAAGTTTACTTCTAAATCATGTACAATCTCTGTAACTTTGGAAGAATTCATTTTTTATTCTTCCAATCGAATTATCCTGTAGATGAGTTTATTCATTTTCCAATAAAGTACAGGGCCTGATGAATTCTTGACCTACAGTTTGAAGCCATTTAGTCGCAACTGTAATTACAAAAACCCAATATTATAAGAACACTTTATATTTATGATACGAAAATTGCTCATAATTGCACGATAAATAAACTGGCAATCCTTTATAAATGCCATTCAGTCCTGAAACTTTTCAAATACAACGAATTCAGTCACAAAATTTGATGCTTCAGAACAACTGGAGCAAGAATTGGAAAATTTTAACAGACTGCTTTCATGATTTTCGAACTTAGTGAATTTATTATCAAATAATATTTTGAGAAACATTTGCGAAGTGACCCAATTAAATAAGTTGAGAATTGCCTTTAGAAAGTGATTTCAATATTCGAATTGCCGATATCTTCAAAAATATTAGAAATTTTGAGGTGGCATTATGTTCTTACTTACAATTAATAGCATGACTGACAAATCAAAAAATTGTATTCAATTAAAATTTGACTTCTATTATAATTTTTCAAATAAAAAACTTACTCCATTTTGTTCCAGAAAGTACTGGACATGCTCCATGTGTAAGTAATTCATTTCCTTCTCCATTTCGTTTAAGATTATACCAGAATACTGCGCTACCTTTTTCAGGCCTTACGGTGAAGTTCAACCTAGTGAAAGCTGTACCACCTCCTCTCGCGACGTCATTCATCTGAAAAGTATATGTATTTCCTTTATCAGAGTCAAGAACGTATAACATAAGGTCAGGAAACTCGAGTGGAGGGGGTAGCACGAGAGACGGCGACTGGGTCGGAGAGCACATCGTTGCGTAGTTTCGTACTGCGCATCACGCTATCTCTTCTTCTCCGCGAGCGAGAAAGTGTCAAGCACGTGCATTGAAGTTGCTTACACTTTGGTGTTTAGATTTTCTACAACATTCTACGTCGCGATTGTAATGTGTTTTCCATGCGAGAAATGGGAAATAATTGAAAAAAATGGCGCGAGTGTGTTGTGTCGTGCAATGCAGCACCAAATCGGGGGGACAAGATAAATGTGCAAGTTTATTTAAAATCGATTCGGTAAGTTTTCCTATGACTTTATTCAAGGCCTTGTAAGCGTAACCTCAAAATCTTTTCTTCACATTTTTTTTACACCAACTTACGTTCACACACATAAAAACTTTTTATTTTCAAGGGGGAAAAGCGACCCTGCAAAAATTTGCCCTACCGTCCTACCCCCTGGGGGCGAGAGGAGGTAGCTTTAACATTTCAAATGGGAACCTATATTTTTTATTGCAGATTCAGATTGTCCATTAAAAAATACGTAAGTTTTATTCGAAAAAAAATTTTTTGATTCGCGCCAGATGACGATGCATTTGCGGTTTGAAGTCGCAAACTTGGAATGCGGGAGTAGCATCCACATTCCACCCCCGCTGAGTGACCCTCGGTTGCGTCTGTGCCTACGCGACTTCAACCCGCAAATGCATCGCCATCTGGCGTAAATCGAAAAAAAAAATTTTAATAAAACTTACGTATTTTTTAATGGAGTATCTGAATCTGCAATAAAAAATATATGTTCCCATTTGAAATTCTGAAGTTACCCCCCTCCTGCCCCCAGGGGCTGGGGTGTGGGGTAACTTTTTGCGAGGTCGCTTTTCCCCCTCGAAAATAAATAGTTTTTATAACAGACATTTTTTCATAATATGCGTATTTCTTGGGATATTTCGATGTCTCAAGATAGAAAAAATACCCTGTATTTTACAGAGTGTATACACTGTTCGTAAATAATTTATTTTTATTTCCTTTTGATGCACTTGTTAAAGCGATTAATTTTTTAATCTATTTGATATATTTTTTTCCTGTTATCCACCTGTTGTCCAATAGAATATGTTGAATTATTGCAGTCACGATTGGAATATTGTTAGGCTAAAGATAGGGGATATTTATGACCTTATGCTGTCTCGTTTTCTCGAATAAATAATAGTAATAATAATAATATTCTAATTAAATCAAAGATATATTCATTTTATGTAGAGTGTTAATACAATTGATACAATAGAATATTTCGTTATTCAATCAAGAAATTTCTTCATCGGAATATTAATTTAGGTAATTAAAAGAAATGTTCTTTTGAAATAATCTTACCAACTTCTTATGTGAAATAAATATCTCTATCCGCTCAGTAAGAACTAAAGTTCTTTTTATATTGAGGACTATTTTGAGAGCGTCCTATTTTGAAGTCAATACGTCCTATTTTAATTCGCTAACTTCAAACTGATAAATGATACATAAAAATGATACACAGCCGAATATTGCTTTAGCATAACTCCAAATTTCATGATATTCATGCTCAGAAGAAACAAAAAACCATTATGACATTGGTTCCCATTTCAATCTCCTTTTAGGCCCAGAAGGTAGTACAGAAATGTTATTCATCGTGCATCAGTTTGAAGTGGGACTATTTTTTTGAGGTACTGTTTTAATACCAAAAACCAGCCTACCAGGTAACTATCTCGATACTTCTTTGATTCAAAGATACATTCAGATAATTGATAGATATTTCAATTAAGTTGAAGAGACACTTATTTCATATCATGAGTTCGCCAAAATTTGTTCAATTTACAAGAAATTGATGTTGTTAAAAGAAATTTTTCTGTTGGTACATAAACAGAACGCATTTATATGAAATAAATATTTTTTTGATTCAGATTTTTTTCATACATGCATATATTATACATTTCTCTTGATTGGAAACACATTACATCAGCTTGTTTAGATATACGCACAATTTATCAGTATTATAGAGTGGGGTTATATCTTGCATATTTCAAGCTCCTTCAGTGTAGATATTCGCAGAATGACATGGAGTCTTTGCCCGTATCCTATCCCTTCACCCCGGATGAAGAAATGCGTCAATTGTACATACTGATTGGCACTTGCGTGATCGTCTCAAGAAATTGACGCGTTTTTTCATTCAGGGTGAAGCGATGGGATACGGGCAAAGACTCCATGTCATTCTACGCATATCTGCACTGACAGAGCTTGAAATATGCAAGATACAACGCGACTCTATAATATTGACAAATTGTCCGTATATCTGTAATCGCTTGCACTGTCTATGTTGTCTTCATTCTGCCATACTCTGCTGATGCTTCATAGCCAAAAAAATAATTTCTCTTGATCAAAATGCAACTACAGAGTAATTCGTTTATCCTTGTACAAAATTGTTCTGTACCAAAATGAAGCCAATCAGATAAGATTTAGAGGGTGCTCACTGCTCATCAAGGTGACCTTTAAACATGTGGTCCAATTTTTTTTCAATTCTTTTGCTCCCAGGAGCGGGTTTCGTTCCAATTACCAAGAAAATGATGTGTTCCAAATTTGAGCCAAATTGGTTATTATTTACCCCTAGCACATACCCCTTCAAGTTTTCCGTATGATTAACATGGGGAAAAATGTCAAAAAGTAAAAAATCCACATTAATTTCTCAGTTTTCATCGAATTCTCCTATGAACCAAGGACGGCAAGCTTCTTCCAATCTCGAAAAAAGTAAAGTAGAGTAAAAATCAAAATATTTGAAATTTCCAAAACGGCGGATCCATACAAGATGACAAAAAATATTTTTTCCATAGTTTTCCACAACAAAGTTCCAAATTTCCGAAAAATCTTGTTAATAGCTACAAAGCAAGACCTGACATTAAAAATTTGGAGAAAGTCCAAAATGGCGGCTGGCTCGAATTGAAGATAAATGATTATTTTCACCATTTTCTAACGAAAGCCTCTCGAACTTGAAATGATAAGCAAATTTATTTTCGAAAACTGTGCATCAGGTCATGAAAGTCAAAATTTAAAAAAAAAATCCTAAATGGCGACTGGTTCGAATTTAAGATAAATGATTATTTCCACCATTTTCTAACGGAAGCCTCTCCAACTTGAAATAATAAGCAAATTCATTTTCGAAAACTATGCATCAGGGCATGAAAGTCGAAATTTCAAAGAAATCCAAAATGGCGACTGGTTCGAATTTAAGATAAATGATTACTTTCACCATTTTCTAACGGAAGCCTTTCGAACTTAAAATAATAAGCAAATTCATTTTCGAAAACTATGCATCAGGGCATGAAAGTTGAAATTTTATAAAAATCCAACATAGCGACTGGTTCGAATTCAAGATAAATGATTATTTTCACCATTTTCTAACGGAAGCCTCTCGAACTTGAAATAATAAGCAAATTTATTTTCGGAAACTGTGCATTAGGTCATGAAAGTCAGAATTTTAAAAGTTCCAAAATGGCGGCTGGTTTGAGTAGAAGAAAAATGATTAATTTTACCATTTTTGGAAGGAAGCCTCTCAAACTTGACAAGATGAACAAATCTATGTGCAGAAACTACGCAATAGTTAGTGGCAGTCGAAATTTTGAAAACATGCGAGATGGCGGTTGGTTCGAGTTCAAGATAAATGATTAATTTCGTCATTTTTCACTCGAAGCCTCTCAAACTTAGCAGGATCGTTCGCGTGAAGAAAAACATTGCCAATCGGCCATGTGGCACATAACTCACTTCTCATTTGTTTTGTATATAACTTCATGAGGAACAAATGAAAAAAGTGTCCTCCAAAAATGTAAGAACAGCGTTATTATACCCGCCGATGAATTAGATGTATGTCAATTTATAATGAGCCGCGCACTTAAAATTTCTCAAAATTTCGGCGTTCAGCGACTGTTACATAGTTTTTGCAAATTTATCGAACAACATAATGAGCCAAGAAATGACGTTATAACATCCTTATGAGCCCAATCTGGGAGTGACACCGATCTGAATCTACTTTAGGGGACGCTAGAAGCTTTTCTTCATCCCCTACTTAAAAAGATCGAAGAATCTCTGCAGTTATCAATGTGGTTGGTACCAAGGATTCATTGAACTACTGAATGAGCCAAGGGATGCCTTTATAACATCCTTATGAACCCACTATCGGAGCGACACCAATCTGAAATTACTTTGGGGGACATTGGAAATTTTTGTTCATGCCCTACTTAGAAAGATCCAAGAACTTCTGCATTAATCGCAGTGGTTATCATCACAGATTTTTTGAACAACATAATGACACAGGGTATGATGTTATAACATCCTTATGAACTCGTTGTCGGAGTGACACCGATCCGAATTTACCGTGAGGTGTACTAGAAATTTTTGCCCTTCCCCTATTTAGAAAGATTGAAGAATTTCTGCATTTATTGAAGTGCTTAGCATAATGGATTTCCTGAACAAATCAATAACCTAGGGGATGATATTCTATAATCCCAGGAAACCACTTTCGCAGTAATACTGACCTTTATTTATCTTGAGGGGTGCTAGAAATATTATTCATCCCCTATTTGAAAAGGTCAAAGGATTTCTGCATTAATTAAAGTTATTGGCATCACAGTTTGTTTGAACAGAACAATGATCCAGGGGATAATATTTTAATATCCCTGGGCAACCACCCTTGTAGTGACACCGATATAAATTTACTTTGCGGGGTGTTAGAAAATTTTATTCATTTGCTACCAAGAAAGGCCGAAGAATTTCTGCAGAAATTAATGTGTTTTGTACCACGGATTTATTGAACAAATCAATATCCTAAGAAATGATATTTTAATAGCCCCAGAAAACTACACTTTCGAATTTACTTTGAGGTGCGCTAGGATATTTCATTCATCCCGTAATCAGAAAAATTGAAGTATTTCTGCATGACACCTTTTGCTTCCGGAAGCACCGATGACAAGGACAATCATTTTAGCCGAATATTCTTGGAACATTTCCCGCAGCTCCCTTATAAAGTTTCGATACCTCTTCTCCTTTTTCTTCTTCTTAAATGTGACGTTTGCGTTGGACAGATCCGAGAATTCGATCACGAACATAGTTCGTTTCTCTTTGTCAAGGAGTACGATGTCAGGCCTCGATTGTACAATAGGGACATTTAGCCTGAACCGGTAGTTTCAGTAAATTTTGCACTTCTCGTTCTCAACAATTGACTCTAATCTCTGGGTGTATTTCTGCATTTGCATTTGCATTTGAGAAACGTCAAAATTGCCAAAATGTCAAAATTGTCAAAATGTCAGAATTGCCAAAATGTCTAAATTGCCAAAATGTCAAAATTGTCAAAATATCAAAGTTGTCAAATTTGCATTTGCATTTGCATCTGGGTGCATGCATTGCAATCTGGGTGCACCCTGCAGGTTGGGATCGCGGTTAATACCATAAGAGCAACAAAGATTGTAATAGGGGGCCACATTGTGTCTGTAGAGATACATCCTTCTCGTGTAAGTGGTACATCCGGATAGTATGTGTGCTTAGAATAGGCATGACATGCTCTGCACCTATCGCCAAAAACTTCTTGACGTAAAATGCTGCTACGGTACATCAAGGTCGAAATGACACCATCCGAACACGCGAGAATGAAACCCTCAGTGCCTGAATTAGGTCCGGATGATTTAATGAAAGCAAACACCTGACGATATTGGGGGTTCGTATGACAGACTTGTAACGCCAATTGTGAGATCTCCGAATTCAGAGGTTTTTGAGCCGCCCAATGGTTGGAATTTATAGTACACATAAGGCTCATTGAATAATTTTGAATTGCTTTTTTATAATTGTAAACGTTTATTTACAATCGAACGGAATAATTTCAGCAGGAGTATCGTAAGCTAGCTTGAAGTAAGCCTACTTTACAGCCGCTTACTTTACACTTCTGGTATGAACTGGCTCAATTCCACAATCTACTTGTACAATTAAGTCACTACGTTCAGAATCGAACAATGTGAGATTGAAATTTCGAGAATTAGGAGATTTAAAATTAAAAGCGTTACAAGTTGTACAAGCTTCAATTGAAGCATTAAGAAATGTCTGGTCTAAAGTTTTAATCCTTCAAGATTGTATAATTTCTAACTAAAAGTTGTAATACCCTGGTGAATGTTTCGAATAGGAATTTATGCAGGGCTCATTTGAACACTCCGAATCATTCTCAAATCTGTAACTGATCCAATTCAAACCAATCCGAGGCAACATTTCAATTCTTCTCGATTCGTATATCAACACAAAGTTCAATGAGGAACCACATTCCCATTTCCTTCAATTTCGTCATGCGATCCGAATAAATCTGAGCTTGGATTTTTTCGAATTGCACGCATGGTATAAAAAGGATTTGTTCACTTACATAAAACAAAACCGTGGCAATACGATTTCCATTTTTATATTCGGAACGGTGGAGCTTCTGAAAAGTTTTGAAGTCATCATTATATCAATAAAGTATTAGCTCAAACTACATCAGCTCGTGTATAGTTAACTTACTTGAAAAAAATCAAAGTGTGGTACATAATAGCCTCCGATTCCGTAATAAGCAATTTGCAGTGGCTCGGCTGTTTTGACCGTCAAACCTGTCATATGCTCCACTCGACGACTCAGAAGCTTCACGTGTGTATTTTCCTCATCAAAAAGCCAGGCACTTTTGGCATTTCTATGTTTGGAAGTTTCATTTTCGCCAGTGGTAACATTCCGCGTTTTTGCTGTTTCTAACTACAGAAAAGAGAATATATTTCATCTTGTGTCTGTTGAAAATCAAAATGTTTCGGAGTTGCTGAAGTATGTAACATTATCCTACAAAGATTTTGTATCTGGAATGCATTGAATCGTTTTTGATATATTTTTGGACGCTAATTGAAATTCCGTCAAAAAAAATGCTTTATATTTGAGCAACCTGTAAAAATAAATGAGAGGTTACAGGACCCTAAACTTGGGCTTGAGTGAGAGCTTGAACCTTCAGCTACAACCTCATAAAAGGGTAAGAAAAAGCCACGAATATAGGGCCCTTGCACAGTGGGACGGAATCGCAAGAGCTGGACAAAACCCCGCAAAAATTGTTTGACTTTAGAGATTTCAAGTATTGCGTCCCTTAAAGTACTACCTTGTCGGTAAAATTTTACTCCGTTAAGGGCCCGAGTCCTTTCTAAATAGCAAGCGACGTACCAGGAACGTGTAAAACGTTCCACTGAGACCTGAAGGAGACTAACCGTTATTTTTTTTCAATAACAAACATCCCGTAAACCGTAAGAGATAGTTGAAAATGGACGTCATTTATGAGTTTTGAGTACCGCATATACTACACTACAATTTGATATCCATGTGAAAAACTGGCATCCATTCTTACCTATCTCTTTCGGTTTACGGGATATTTGTAGTTAGTAATAACAAAAACGGTAAGTTCACTACAAGTTTCAGTTGAATATACCTGGAACGCTCCCAAGGTGCCCGCGGTACGTTCCAGGTACGGTCCTTAAACGTTCCGTGCTATTAGGGCTTACACCTGCTTATATTGTTGTCTAAAAGTCCCTTTTGCTCCAGCAAATTTTTCAGGCTAGGGAGTAGAAAAATGACAGCTGTGGTCGAAGAGGCGCCAAAACTTGTGAAATTTACTGATTTCAAATTCGAGAAACGGAGTCATCTGCTCGAAGTGAACAGAACACTACTACACGAACTTGAAATTGTGGAAAAAATTTATTAAAGAACAATACATGAATTTTTTATATCGAAAGCGTCGAAAAATCGCTACGAGAAATTAGAAAGACATAGAGAAAACATTCAGTGTTCCATCATGTTCCATGACTGGACCTATTGTAGGTCGCAGATTAGGATATCATTTGATAGGAAATCGAAAATCAAGTTGCCCGAAACTGACAGCCTGGCCTTGGTGCATGTTTATTATCATTAAAAACTCATACTTTATCGTAAAAAGTACATATTGTATGTTAAAAATTCAGATAATAGACAAATGTTTGCAGAATGAGTAATAGGGTTTCAAGAGATCTATGCAGTCGTATATTCACACAGTTGGTACAGAGCCCTATATGGGCTTAACGAACTCAAAATGTCATTCAGTGTTTCAATTTTCATATCTTTGAATGTTTTTTTTTTGCCTTCTGAAAGACGTTTAGCGAAAAATTACCAACTACAAAATCTTCCAGTTTTAAGCAGGTAATCAAAAGCCACAGTAAAAAATGCAGCTTGAAATGAGAATGAATTTGTTGGGATATAATTAGGCCCACGTGTGGCCGTGGGCCCATAGTGTGAATATACTACCGCATAGATCTCTTGAAATTCCGCTCGAAAGTTCTATCGAATCACTTATATGATTTTGCTCATTAAAATAGTATCACAATGATGTTCACAACTCATTATATATGTTACCATTTTTTCAATTTCATTAACCATTCTCGAAATTAACCATTCTCAAGATGGTCGAGTCCGTGTCAAGTGATCACAAGAATTTTCGTGCTTGAATGGGATTTGCGTGTAAATCGGTGAAATCAGTCCTTTAGTAGTGAAGGAAAGCGACAATAAATATATTTGGAAAATTCCAAGAAATGGCGAAGATTGTGTTTCTATTGCAATCGCAGATAATACTTTCAACTTGAATAAAGGTAAAATCGACATGGATGTTGATACTGATTGTCCTTTCCTAATTGATATCGAAATGTCAAATGTAGACAAAAGACAAGCCATTTTATCACATAATACTTTGTTACGAATTTTCGGAGTTGAAGAGATAGATTTTCTTGATTAAAGAACAAAACAACAAAAGAGGAACGCATTCAAAAAAGCCTGTGAAACTATACGCTTCAAGCTTTTTGATTTTCCAAACGTAAAAAGTGAGGACGATGTAATTGTATGTTATGTCAAAGATAACTTTCAGAAAGCTGAGTCAAGCAAAAGGGAGCAAATTTAAATTTTGACCATTTTACTGAAAAGATGGCCAATTAGAGAGATGAAATCTGTATTTGGTTCTTCCGATTGTATGGCCCGTAGAGCCAAGCAATTAGTATAATTGGTGGGGGTTTTGTCTTCTCCTGATCAAAAAACCGGAAGAACTCCACCGAATGAAACAGTAATGTACATTAAAGATTTTTATAAAGGTGATGATAACCGTCGTTTGATGCCAGGTGAAAATGATTGTATATCGGTTAAAGTTGATGGAGAAAAACCAGCGTTTAAAAGCAGTGGCAGTTCAATTGATTTGCAATCCTGCACAAACCAAGTGCTATCTCAATGAATCTGAAAGCTGTCTGGGTAATGACAATCTGAAAGTTCTATTGGGGGTTGCATACGCAGCAAATTTCATTGAAGAAATCACGTTCAAACAACGCTTTGCTTCAGATCACTTTGATCGGGAAACTTAAATTAAATCAGTAGATGACTTTGTCAATTTCTTAAGTGACCATATGAAGAAACTTCTTCGACACGATTTTATCGAAAAACAACCAATTTTGCACCGCAGACAAGAAAGCTAATTTAAAGAAGGTGAACTTCTTATTCTTCTAGATTTTGCAGAAAATCACTGCCTTGATTATAAAGATCCTTTACAAGGGCATCACTGGTCAAAAAGACAAGTAACTATTCATCCTTTCGTGGTTTACTATCGTACACTTGAAGAGAAACTGAAACACATTAGCTACGCTGTTATATCAGACATAAAAGAACATAACACGATTGCTGTACGTCTTTTTCGGAATAAATTTATAGTCTCTTTACCTGAGACATGAATTCTGGTTAATGAGATAATGTACTTTACAGATGGGTCAGCAGCAAAATACGAAGATCACAAGAATTTTGGTAATTTAACACACCACGAAGAAGGTTTAGGTTGTACAGGCAAATTGAACCTTCATGCAACTTCCCATGGTGAAGGACCTGGCGGTGGAATAGGAGGTACTGTTACAAGGGCATCTGCCCCAGCAAACCTGCAAAATCCTGACGATAATCAAATCACTAATTTTCGAGAAATGTTTCAATGGGCTAAGTTGAACTTCAAGAATATTCATGTAGATTTCTACAGTGCTGAAGAATATAAAGCGGAAGAAAACGTATCAAATGAATGATTCAAGAATTTCATTACGATTGATGGAATGCAGCATATCCACGCTGGCATTCCAATTTCCAAAACAGAAGTAAAGACGAAATTCTTTTCAGATCCAGGAGATTCTAATGTGGCAACTGTTTCAAGAACCACTTACACAAGAACTCGTAAGCCGCGCAAGATTGCTCGCACGAATTGAGGAGTCCGAAAACTTCTTGCCTGTGTACTAATAACTAAGCCGCAGTGCGGCCCGCCGTTGTAACACACTTCGTCATGCAGGACGTTGCATTTTTTTCTCCTAAACTACTGGCTGGTCCACGATAAAATTAACAGAACTTGCAAAGCACATGTAGACCTTTATTTGAGAAAAAATAAAAAAATAATGAAAAGAAAGTATTTTCAAAAAAGCGATTTTTGTTTTTTGAGTTTGCAAAGAAGTCAATTTTCAAATAGTTTTTTCATATGAAAGTACGCCTTATTACAGAAAATCTGGGACCTTAAGAAGCTGAGGTGGTTAACTAGAAACAAAGATATGATGCTTCCAAAAAAAAGGTGCACAAAATTTCAAAGTCCCATACTTCGTCATTTCTTGGATTTTACCAAAAATATATATTGTGGTTTCTCTTGACTACTGAAGGACTGCATACATCGAGTTACGCGCAAATCGCATTCAAGCACGAAAATTCTTGTGATCACTTGACATGGACTCCACCAGATACTAACGAGTTCAAAAACGGGACAACTCTTGAATTAAGATTCATTTTAACTTGAGACTTTGGGTTTGTATTAGCGTAAACATGTACTGCAAATTCATGAAATTTTATTTAAATCGGCCACCTGGCCCCAAAATGTAAAGAAAAATGTTGTGGACTTGCACAGAGTTATAAATGATAAGGTGATAAATAATTCAAAAAAATGATTAGTACAGAAAATGAATAGGTGAGTGATAAAATTATAAATATTAAGTAATGAATGAATAAGGTCAATAAATTAAAATTGAATATTTCTTGAATACCTTGTTTTACAAATTTAAATTAATAACATACTTAGAATTTCCAGCATGAACCGACGACGACACTCCTGATCCAACTGGGTTAACAAGAAAATACATTTTTCTTCTACTAATAGATAATTTAAATGAAAATCCTGCTGCAGTAAATTAAGAAATTGAATGAATAGTTATATGATTTTAAAGCAAAATGGCAGCAATCATGAAGGGCTGAAGTAAGAATTATTTATTGCACCAAGTATTGAAATAGATGAGTAAAGCTCTACTGCCGTGAAAAAGAAGAAATCCAGTAACCAGGGCCGTGGCAACGTGAGAGCAAGCGAGACGGCGCCTCAGGGCCCCCGGCTGCGAAGGACCCCCGGAACGGAAGAATTTTTCTCCGGAAAAATTTGTCGTACTGAAAAAATGTCTCCCGAAAAAAATTTTTTGTGCAGAAAAATTTTTCTGATAAAAGGTC
The DNA here is from genome assembly GCA_032362435.1 of Melikaiella ostensackeni. Classification (NCBI taxonomy): domain Eukaryota; kingdom Metazoa; phylum Arthropoda; class Insecta; order Hymenoptera; family Cynipidae; genus Melikaiella; species Melikaiella ostensackeni. The sequence goes on from JAUMHM010104970.1 coordinate 17,376, forward strand.
ACAATAAATTGAAATATTGCCAAGAAAATATTTTTTCATAATTATTTTAGTTACGGGGGCCTTTTAAATTCGAGGGACTCCGAGAACTTTAACAACAGTATGATAGTTCAATTTTTAATAAATTATACATATATCGAAAAAATCTTTCTTTATGTATATTCCAAGTTATAAACCCCTGATTGCGAGAAGCCCCCTCTTTAAATTTTGAGGACAATGTGACACATTTGTGATATATTGCTAACTTGTCTGTGAGGAGAAAACAATCCGTATTATACGAATGCAAAATTGATGTTTTATTGAAGTCGTTAAGAAATATAAATATCGACTTGAAGTTACGTACATCGCTTGCTTGTATTTCTTTCCGTTCCTTTTTTTGAGAAGTCGATTTGGAAATTTTTTATTGAAAAAGGAGCCCCCAAAAACTAGGCCCCGGGGCCCCCGAGACCGTCGCTACAGCCCTGCCAGTAACTACATTTCTTATAAAATTGGAGATACGAGTATTGATATATTTAAGATCATACAAACTTCGCCTTTTATACGTTATATTACTTATAACAAAATTAAGTAGATTAGGGCTCTAATAAACATTCTCACTTTTTCCGCATCTGTAAAATTTCTAGTCACACAGAATAAAAGGCTTGTGAACTAGCCATACAGAAAAATCAAAACCTATAACTACATCAGCTCGTGCAGTGCATCGTCATTTTTTTAACGATACATTCTTGTCTTTCTTAGTTCACGGCAACATACATTTGCGCCTACATCTTACAAGGGGAAGGCCTCCTCTGCGACATTGACTTTTTGATGAGACTAGCATCAATCGTCAAAAGTAATTAGACACGTATCCCGGCTTCTTTGTAAGTGGGCCCCTGTTTAAGAATTATGGGCGTTTGAAAATCACGGTCGCCGCGGCTGCCAAACATTTTTTAATACTTCTCCGGCGATTAATTTTTTTTTGAAATAGTTAAATTATTGGGGATTAAATATCATGCAGAAATATTATACACATCAGAAGCGATGTGTTAAATTTTATAGCGTAAAATGAGAAATCTGCGGTTAAATTCGGGAAAAATGAGTGCGCGTATTAATTCTGCTTTTTCTGAATTCAGTTTCCGATCCATTGTCACGATTCATGAAAGAGGGGAGAGCATAGGGCCAGCTGCCCCTGTCGTCGATTCTCATGCATGATATTTATTCCCCAATAATTTAACTGTTTTTGAAAATAAAAGTTAATCTCCGGGGAACTCAAAAATGATTATTTGACATATTTACAATGCAAAAAATATAAAAAAATATAAAAAATGTCGACAAAAAGATTTGAACCAGCGGCATCGTGATCGCTAGGCAGGCTTTTTACCGCTACATCGGCGGCGAATGGTGAAACACCGCGCGCGACTCGGGGGAACTTTGGCAGCCGCGGTGACCGTGATTTTCAAACGCTCATAATTCTTGAACAAGGCATAGCCATTTGTTTCGATGCGAAAAATCGAGCTTTACCCACTTGAAAATTATCCGCCACAAGATATATATTTGTGTTTTTTGCTGGGAGAGTTTGACAACTTTCAACCTTCAGAGAGCGTAATTGGTTGAGTTTTACCCGGATAGTTTTTCGTTTCTATTAACAAATGAAAATTGTGAAAAAATGTGAAAGTTTGACAAACCCTTGTGTTTGAAATCCTTTTCAGAGTCTCTATTTCCTTTTCATGAATTACGTCGTGATATATTATAATTCGAGGATCCAGATAAACTTCTTCTTCTTTAAAGGGTGCAATTTTCAGAAAAGGAGTACCACGATTAACGTATCGGCATTTCAATTTTTTCTGAATATCAGCTTGTAGTAAAATTTCTCCATTGCAAAGCTTCTCGTAATTTGTGTTAGTGTACTGAAATTTTAGCACATAATAAATAAAAACTTTTCAGTTCCGATAAAAATCTAAGACATGTACATTATGAACTCAGTAATATAAGTATACCATATAAAAGGAATGCATAAACAGCACTTATTTAACGAAAGTAAGCATTTTATTTAAAAATCCCGGCTTTAGGCCCCAAAAATGTTTTTTCTTTTAATTCTGCCAAAAGTCAAAAGTCAATTTGACACCAAAACTTCTCTACAATTGGTGAAAGTTGCATGTTCAGTTCAAATAAGTCAGCTGTCACTTTTTCGTATCTGAAATAAAATTTATTTAAAGGCACTTATTTATGGTTAGGTTTATAAACATGCATTTGACAAAATGATACAGATCACTTTTTTTAGGGGTGGGGAGAATGAATTTACGTA
>JAUMHM010104991.1:0-22548 GCA_032362435.1 Melikaiella ostensackeni
TGGATTGATGGATGAATTAAAACCAGGGATTTACAGAGCCATCGAATGGAGACTATTCATAGATTCCTGTAAGAGAAGTTTGAAAGTTGTTTTGCTTCACAATATGAATGTTTTTTGCTCCCATTCCGGTAGCACATTCAACTACGTTGGAAGAGAATTAGGAAAATATCGAGTTGGTATTAGATAAATTGAAATATTCAGAGCACAATTGGAGGATTTGTGGGAATTTTAGGATATTGGGAATAATTCTATGTTAGCAATCATGTAACGTCAAACAACCATGTTTCCTATGCTTACGGAATAGTAGAATCCGACCTAATCTTTATAAAAGGATTGATTGGCCAGCTGGAGAAACTTTTGATCCAGAATCAGAGAACATCATCAACCTCACACTAGTGGATCCAACGAGAGTCTTACTGCCACCTCTGCATATAAAACTGGGAATGGTGAAGCAGTTTGTATCATCATTAGAAGGAGAGGATAGCTATTTTATATTTCTTCAAGCATATTTTTATCCTGAAGGAACTTTGAAAATATATTTGAAGTGCTTCAGATGTTTGTGAGCTGCAGTTAGAAGAGTCCAGTCATCCTTATCCAAGCAGTAACTTTGCAGATCTGGATTTGAAATACACGAGAGGTCTATTGCTTTCTGCATTTTCAATGCCTCGGCTATCATATCATCAGTAGTTTGCTGTACTTTAACTTTATGAATAACTTTCTGTGTAACTAATAGAGCTATTAAAAACAATTTTTTCTTGTTGGTCTTCCAAGAATAGTTCAAATATCGTTTTTGTTTAAATAGACGAGAAATTCTTGGGTTACTTTATCATCGTAAAAATTTAGTGGCAAATATTTTCTCGCTATACATTCCACTATCATACTACTAAAGATGTTTTGATCAAATTGCTGATAAAAGATCCAAGGTTTAAATATGTGTGATTACAAATTATTATATTAGAAATTTATCAGAGAAATCACACAGATTTTCAGGTATATATTTTTTTAACAAACATCGTTTTTATCCAAGCAAAAGTTCAAAATCCTTTTTTCTCTATTTAGGGTAATAGTAAAAATACTAATCTTTGACTAATTGTAAGAAGATTAAATTGATGTAGATAGCTGGTAATTTCTTTTTTTGTCGAAAAAAGGTTTATTTCTTCGAAAGTAAATCCATTAAATGCTTCATTTACGTTTTTGGTAACGGCAAAAATATCAGTCTACAGGGATTCTTTTCATTTGCACAAAAAGTATATTAAAGTAAACAGTAAAGAAACGTAATTTTTGTAAGATTCTTTGAAAAATCAATCATACAATGTTACTAATGTTGAATAAAAAAAATGGGATGGGATTTTGAGTTTTATTAATGCTAAAAATTATATTCCCATTAAAAAAGACTTCGAACACAGTAAAAATTATATTTTTGACTCCTCATGTATTGAAAAAAATTAATTTCTCAAAAATAAATAAATGAAGTAATAGTTCAAAGAACTTGTTTACCATTTTTATTTTAAATTCATTGGATTGCTTGCCGGAAATGATGATAAAGAGCAAGAATTCGATTATATTATTCTTAAATGCTGATGAATGATAAATATGAATAATATAAATATAAATTTGTATTCAAAAATACTTCCTAGTACTTCATTTTTTCCTTTTTTGTCGCTGATTTTGATTCGTACGAAAGTTGGTCGTTCGTCGATTCTTCTCTGAAAAGATTAAATTATATAATATAGATTATTAGATAGATTATTGAATAGATGATTATAGATTTTTATTATTGTTTTTTTTTTGTTTAACAGCCTCCCCGTATCAAAATTTGATCAGCTTGGGAATTGGGGTGCACCCTCATTCCAAAAAAACAATTAGTTTTAATTCGAATCAATTTTATTTTAAGACGTAATTTATTTTCCGAGTAATTAAAAAAAAAACATTTCACTGAGAAGCACCTTGAATGAGATGGCCTTCTTTTTCCATTTTCAATTATCTACTCATTGGGAAAAGCACTTTATGTAGGTCATTAGACCTTGAATCGATTAATTGAGGATGTGCAGGAATGCTCTGAGTGCTTGTGCCACTCGGTCACTCTGCATTATCGACTGTGATGTCAATGAAGAAATATCTCGAGTTTCCATGAGCTTTTAATTTTTTCTTCACTTATCTGAAGAACTACTTGAAATAGTCACCCGAGGGCGCACGACTCAGCCCGTTCCATTGCAAATGAAATTTTTTTATGTAAAAACAGCATTAGAATCTTTATATCTAAAAACGTAATTCAATATCATTAAATTAAAAAAATTTAATTAATGAAAGAGGGTAGAATTTTAATTGAAATTCTCTATATTTTATTCATATTTTACCAAATTTAAGAGACAGTTCCATACTTTTTCTATATTTGAAAGGATGTAATTACCGTAAGCCTGTTGATATCAAACCGTTGTATATCGTTCTGAATATCATCTTCGGATAAATTTTTAACCAAAAAGTTGAATTTTCAATTAAGAAGATTAATTTTCTACCAGAAAAGACGGATTTTCAACACAAAACATAAATTTTTAAGTGAATAATTGAATTTTCAGCTGAAAAAGATCACGAAATTTTCAACAAAGGACTGTAAGTTTCAACAAAGTAGTAGAGTTTCAACCAAAAAATATGAAATTTCTACCAAAAGATATGAATTTTCAAAGTTAACGACGAATTTCCAACAAAGAGTTAAATTTTTGACCAAAAGGAATAAATTTTCGAGCAAAAATAGTTGAATTTTCTACCAAAAAAATTAATTTTCCAACAACAAGACTAAATTTCTATTAAAAAGAAGAATTTTTAACAAAATACATGAATTTTCGCCCAAATACTTGAATTTCAAATAATAATATACATTTTCAATTAAAAATGATATAGTTAAATTTTCGGTAGAAAAAAAAACAAATTTTTCAATAAAATAGTTTAATTTTCAACCATAGAGATAAACGTTCAACTAAAAAAAATAAATTATTAGCGAAAAATGTAATAGTTGACATTTCAACAAACGAAATTTCTATTTTAGATAAAAAAAAGTTGGTTTAAACCAAAACTTACAAATTTTCAAATAAATAGTTAAACACTCAACTGAAACCGTGGATTTTCACCCAAAAAGATTAATTTTCAAACAAAGAAAGAAGAATATTTTACCAGAAAAGACGAATTTTTATCAAGATGCATGGAGTTCCAAGAAAATAGTTGAATTAGCCACTTAAACAGATTAATTTTCAACCAAAAGGGATGAATTTTTACGAAAATGGTTGAATTTTCAAACAGATGATAAAATTTTTACCCAAAAGAGATGAATACTTAACAAAACAATAACTGTAGATTTTTCAACTAAAAATAGTTGGAATTTCTTATCACGTTATATTAACTGAGTTCGCATTCAAATAGATAGAGACGAATTTTTAACTAAGGGAGATAAATTTTCAACCAAAAATGGAATAACTAAATTTTTAGTTAAAAAATTATATTTCAACAAAAGGAAATGCGAATTTTTAATTAAGTAGTACAATTTCGAACTAAAGAAATGAATTTCTGAATAAAATGATGAACCTTTTAATGAAAAAATAAATTTTGAGCAAAATAGTTAAGCCTTCAACCAAACAGTTGAATTTTTAACTGGAAAATACCATAATATCAATGAAATATGTCAATTTCCAACCAAAGATGGAAAGGTTAAAATTTCAGTCAACAAAGTCAATTTCTAACCAAAAAAAAAATAAGTTTCAACTGAGAAAGGTGAATTCTAAACCAAAAATATAATAGTACTTTTTTCAACCAAAAATCATTAAAGAATTAACTTTCCACCAAAAACCCTTGGATTTCTCATATTGTGTTTTATTAATTCAATTCACTTTCAAGGGGAAAAACGGAGAAAAAGACGAATTTTCAACAAAATGCAAGATTTTTTTCGACTAGAAAAGATACATTTTTAAGCAAGAAAGGAAGAGTTGAATTTTCATTCAAAAAAATTAAATTCAAATAAGATGAAAGAAGAATTTTCAACAGAGAATGTAGTTCCACCTTCAAGGAAAGATGTGAATTTTTAACTAAAATGATAACTATTGACATAAAAAATGAATTTTCAACAAAGTAGTTCAACTTTCAACTAAGCAGTTGAATTTTGAATAAAAAAGATGAATTTTTAACGACAAATATGAAAATTGATATTTTAACTAGAAAAGATCCTATTTTTAAATCAAAAACAGTTAAATTCAACCAGAGGAAGAACGAATTTTCAACAAAATAATAAAGTTCTAAACCAAAACGAATTAATTTTCAACCAAACAGCTACGTTTTCAACCAAGAAAGATGAATTTTTCACCAGAAGAAATGAATTTCAAAACGAAAAGGACGAATTATCAACAAGCGTGGTAAATTTTCATATAAGAAAGATTTTCCAGTTCAAAGGAAAACAAATTTCAACCAAATTGATGAATTTTCAACTGGAGTGGTTGAATTTTCAGTCAGAAAAATAAATTTTCAACAAAAAAAACGAATATTCTGCCGTGGAAGTTATTGTTTTTTTCTTTCTAAAAGTGTTTCTATACTTCTGAAAGATTTACAACTTCTTTGGGGCATCTTCGTTAAGATAAATATAGGATATTTGTAAGGTGATTTAGAACCAATCTATTCGGATTATCCCACTTTTCAGAATAAAGAAAATTAATAATCCAAGCAATCAATCATTTCTAAAAATTGCTCACTTTATAAACATTCTAGTTTATATTTGATTTGTGAGCCTTTTTATGATCTGTTTTTGCTTCACGAAAGGGTTCATGAGAAAGTCGATTTCATTTCGAATTTAACAGAAACACGAAATTTCTTCAAACGCTCAGGTTTCAATGTGCATATATATGTTACAACCAACGTCAGAATTCAGTCATTATCGACAATGTCTATTCAGTGTCGACAATGCCCGATGTCATCGGTCATTGTCAACAATGACTAGTCATTGTCGACAATGGCTAGGCAATGTCTATCCCGCGAACTAAAATTCTGAAATTTTCAACATAGACCGGTCATTGTCGACAATGCCCAAAGACCAGCGGCCTTTGGCGATGATTTGCATATTATCATAACAATGAATCACGGAATAGTCTTTCTCAGTTGATAACATTCAAAATTGAGCCCATTATTTGAAAAATATCCAATCGGGGAATTTGACACACTGGTCTTCGGGCATTGTCAACAATGACCGATCAATGTTGAAAATTTCAGAATTTTAGTTTCTGGGATAGACGTTATCGACAATGACCGGTGACGGTAGAAATTTAACTCAAATTGTCTATATTTTATTCATATTTTGAAAGATTCGAAAAACAGTTTCATACTTTTTCTACATTTGAAAGAATACATCCAAAAAGTAGTCAACATGACTAATTTAATTATTGACATTAGTCAAACATTTTTTGATCAAGCGATAGTGGAAAACAGAAGCTCTTGTATAATGTCGAGGAAAATACAGGAGAGTGATTCCATGGAGTAATAACTTTTTTATTGTGTTTATCATAAGGAATCTGATAGTCAATTCCCAGGAGAAAAATAAGATTGTTTACTAAATATGAGAATTTTTGAAAGTAAGGAAAGTTGTCTGATAAGGAGGGTACACTAAGGAGCTAATAAAGAAAGTGACACTTAATAAGAAATAAAAAAATGAAAAATATATTTGATATGTCAAAATTGTAGTAGAAAGTCGACTAATTGGAGAAGAAGAATCGTTTTTTGCGAATAAATATCCATTGACTGCGCTACGTATACGAGTAATATTTCATGCTTTTCATGGCATTATTCTTCATTATACTCACTTCCAAGATATGGTGCTTTGGTAGCCTTGCCATTCTCTGCGTGTTCACCCAGTTTACTATAAAAGATGCTTCTCTCAAAAGGTATTAATAATTCCAGACATGCGTTCTCTTCAGGTCTTCATTTTCCATGGACTTCTATTCGATATCGTTTCAATAATATGAAATAATGTTCATTTTTCAACAAGCAAAATTTTTCTGAAGCTTCGAAGATTTTTACTTTTTGAAAAGCGATAATTAATAATAAAAAATAGTTAGAGAATATTGAATCGGAGCTGTTTGTCAAAAAGGGGTCTAAGTAGTGAAGAGGTCTACATGAGACTAAGTACACAAAGAGAACTTATTACAGCCGCAGAATGTATAAAGAAATATAAGTTTTTTATAGTCACAAATAATTGAAAGCAAGTAGTATGATTCATTTTCAACCAGCTATGTGGGGTATCATCTTTTAGGACGTGAGGATTGTCGAATTTTGGTTTATAAGGGATTTCAAGTAGTGTAACTACTTTACGGTCAGACTCGAAGCATTTGAATTAGTACAAGTACTTTTATTTCGGATATGAAGGATTTCCAGTATTATAAATCATTTCGAGTCAGCCGCATCTGCTATCAAGTACATAATATAAGTCGTTACAAATCAAAAATAATGTGATCCAATAGTATTATAAGTCATTTTTGATCAGCCGTTGGAGATATAGAATTTGGTCACATAAGGATTGTCGAATATTAGTTCATAAAGGATTTCAAGTAGTATATAAGTACTTTACAGTCAGAAATGAGGCATTTCAATCAGTACAAGTACTTTACATTTAGGTATGGAGGGTTTTCGGTAGTATGAATCATTTCGAGTCAGCCACAGCTGCTATCAAGTACTATAAATCATTACAAATCCAAAATAATGTGATTCAAATATTATGAGTCCTTTTTAATTAGCCATCAAGGATTTAAAATTTTATCACATAAGGATTATCGAATATTGGTTGATAAAGGATGTCATGCAGTACATAAGTACTCTACAGTCAGAAATAAGGTAAATCAATCAGTACAAGTACTTTAGATCCAGATATGAAATGTTTGCAGTAATATAAATCATTCTGAGTCAGCCATAGTTGCTATCAAGTACTAGAAGTCATTCGAAAACAGAAATAATGTGATCCAAGTATTATAAGTTATTTTCAAGCAGTCACTAAAGATATCAAATTTTAATACATGAAGATTATCAGGTATTGGTTTATGAGGGATTCCAAGAAGTGTAGGTATGGCAAACAGAAGACACTCAAATTTATGCAAGTAGTACAAGTAATTCAGATTCAGGCATGAAGGGTTATCATTAGCATGAATCATTTCGAGTCAGGCATAGCTGCTATCAAGTACTATAAGTCATTACAAATCAAAAATGATGTGATCCAAGTATTATAAGTCATTTTCAATTAGCCGTTGAGGGCATGTTTAACAGGAGTCACGTGACTAAACTAATGCTCGATCTTCAATTATTATTTTTGGGACGATTCACTCTTTCTGTAAGTAAAATATCGCTCTGAAACTTTGAGAAATGCAACAGGAAACAGTAACTTACGTTTTTATACATCATTTGGATGAAAATTTCTAAAAAAATTTTCTCGAGGAAATTAAAACTGGCGCAACGTCAGAATTTTTTTTTCAAACAACTTATATATCCACACGAAATGAGATATCGAGTTGAAATTTTCGGAAATGACATAAGCGACACTAAGGAACGTTTTTTTAGTCCTAATTATTTGCACTTGAAAAATATTAATTTTAATGAAAAACTAAATTTCAAGAATTACCGACCGTGCTGTAGAAACCGCGAACAGCATTTCATTCCCTCGACCGAGTTTTTTTGCGATTAGGATCGATTAGGATACCCATGTCAGCCCGAAACCTGTCACTTACCGACACTGTGTACTTCGATATGTAGGCCGTCGCATGGTTGGTAATAATCCAAATTTAGTTTTTCATTAAAATTAATTTTTTTCAGCTGCAAATAATTAGAACCATGAAAACGTTCCTTAGTACCGTTTATGTCATTTCCGAAAATTTTAACTCGATATCTCATTTCGTGTGGATATAAGTTGTTTGAAAGAAAAAGTTTTGACGCTGCTCCAGTTTTAATATCTTGGAGAAAATTTTTCACAAACTTCCCCCCAAATGTTTTATATAAACGAAATTACTGTTTTTTTACATTCCTCAAAGTTTCAGAGCGATATTTTATTTTAAGAAACAGTAAATCGTTCCAAAAATTAGAATTAAAAATCGAGCATTAGTTTGTTCACGTGACTCCTGTTAGACATGCATTTAAGGATATAAAATTTCATTACATGAGGATTGTCGATTATTGGTTTATAATTCAAGTAGTATACCTGTATAAGTACCTTACAGTCACACATTAGGCATTTCAATTAGTACAAGTACTTTAATTTCAGATATGAAGGGTTTTCAGTAGTATAAATCATTTCGAGTCAGCCGTAGCTGCTATCAAGTATATACTATAAGTCGTTACAAATCAAAAATAATGTGATCCAATCGTATTATAAGTCATTTTTGATCAGCCGTTAAGGATGTGAAATTTTATTACATGAGGATTGTCGGATATTGGTTGATAAGGGATATCAAGTAGTGTATAAGTACTTTATAGTCAGAAAAGGCATTTCATTTAGTACAAGCACTTCAGATTCAGATATAAAATGTTTGCAGTAGTTAAATCATTTTGAGCCAGCCATAGTTGCTATGAAGTACTATAAGTCATTTAAAATCAGAAATAAAGTGATCAAAGTATCATAAGTCATTTTCAGTTAACCATTAAGGATATAAAATTTTATTACATGAGGATTGTCGGATATTGGTTGATAAGGCATTTTAAGTAGCGTAGGTACGTCAGACAGAAGACTATTAAAGTAGTGCAAGTAGTACATGTACTTCAGGTTTAGATATAAGGGGTTATTAATTGTACAAAACATTTTAAGTCAACCACAGTTACTATTAAGTAACATAAGTAATTTCCAGTCAACCATAATCGGTATTAAGTAATATAGGTCATTTGAACTCAGAAATACTTGCAGGGGAGTGGTATAAGTCATTTTTAAGTAGGCATAAGGTATATTAAACTTTTAGGACATAAGGATGGCCGAATATTGGTTCAAAGGGAATTTCACGTAGTTCGAGAAGTGTACAGTTAGGCGTAAGGCTTTTCAACGAGTACGAATACTTTAGATTTAGATGTGAAGAGCTTTCAGTAGGATAAACCATTGAGAGTCATTTATCATTGCTGTTAAGTACTATCAGTAATTTGAAATAAGAAATAATGTGATCCAAGTATTATGAGTCATTTTTAATCAACCGTTGAAGATTTTAAATGTTATTACATGAGGATTGTCGAATATTGGTTTATAAGGGGTTCCAAGTAGTATAAGTACGTCAGGTAGAAGTCTATCAAAGTAGCGCAAGTCGTACAAGTACTTTATGTTCAGACATGAGGGGTTATTAATAGTATAAATCATTTTTAGTCAGCCATAGTTGGCATTAAAAAATATAAGTCATTTCGAGTCAGAAATATTTGAAGGCTACTAGTATAAGTCATTTTCTACCAGACACAAGGGATATTTAACTTTTAGGACATAAGGATGGCCGAATATTGTTTCATAAGGGATTTCAAGTAGCGTACGCAGTGAACAGTCAGGCTTACGGCTTTTCAATCCGTACAAGTACTTCAGATTCAGATATAGAGATCTTCCAGTAGTATAAACCATTTCCTATCAGCCACGGCTGCTAGCAAGTACTATATGTCATTTAAAATCAGAAATAATGTGATCCAAGTATTATAAGTCATTTTTAATCAGCCATTGAAGATATAAAATATAAGATATAAGTTATAAGATATACTATAAGATATTACATATGGATTGTCCAAATTTGGTTTATAAGGAATTTCACGTAGTATATAAGTACTTTATAGTTGGGCATAAGGCATTTCAATTAGTATAAGTAATTTAGATTCAGGTATAAAATGTTTGCAGTAGTATAAATGATTTTGAGTCAGTCACAGTTGCTATCAAATACTATAAGTCTCTTTAAATCGGAAGTAATGCGATCCGAATATGATAAGTCATTTTTAATCAGCTTTTGAAGATATCAAATTTTATTACATAAGGATTGTCAAATATTGGTTTATAAGGGATTTCAAGTAGTATAGGTACATCAGACAGATGGCACTCAAAGTAGTACAAGTAGTACAAGTACTTCAGGTTTAGATATAAAGGGTTTCCTGTAGTATCAATAATTTTAAGTCATCCAAAGTTGATATTAAGAATTACAAGTCATTTCAAGTCAGAAATATTTGCAGACGAGTAGTATACGTCATTTTCAAACAGCCATAAAGGATATTTAACTTTTAGGACATACGAATGGCCGAATAGTGGTTCATAATGGACTTCAAGTTGTGTAAGTAGTGAGTAGTCAGGCTGAAGGCTTTTTAATCAGTACAAGTACTTCATATTCGGGTATAAAGAGCTTCCAGTAGTATAAACCATTTCGAGTCAGTCATAGTTGCTACCAAGTACTATAAATGATTTTAAAATAAAAATAATGTAATCCAAGTAATATAAGTCATTTCTAATTAGCAATTAATAATATCAAATTTTGTTACATCAGGATTGTCAAATATTGGTTTAGAGTACAAAAATAGCGATATAGGAATATCAAGTAGTGGAATTCGTTTTAAGTGAACCAAAATCTTTACCGAGTAGTTGAAGTGAGTAGCATAAGTACATTAAAGGCTGACATAGTATTTTTAAGTAGTATAGGTCATTTTGAGTCAGAAAAAATGAGTGTCGGGTCATATAAAGCATTTTATCTCATCCACAGGGCGTTTCAAGTATCAGCAGTCATTCTAGGGTAGACAACAGGGGTATTGAGTAGTAGAAGCAGATTGAAGTCAGACCCGATCTGTTTCCCGTAGTATAGGTCATTTTAAGTCATGCGTAAGGGACTTCAAGTAGGCTCAATCATTCTCAGACAGTCAGCAGGGGTGTTAAGTTTTAAGTGTTGATTAAATTCAGGCCTTATATAATCTCAGTAGTATATATCATCTGAAGTAAGGTATACTGTTTTTCAAGTAGTATGAATCATTTCGAGTCATCATAGTCGTTTTCTTAATTTTGTATCCGTATCTTTACAAATTGGTTTGAAAGCAGAGAGCATGATACGAGGTTCGTTTGATTAGTGAGGTGAATCTCCCACTAGATGGCGCCAAAATGAATTCTGTAGTATATGGCCAAAAAATAGCACTTTTGAGATTAACTTCTACCAAGCTTTAGCCAAAAACGACGCTAAGTTTGCGTTTGGCATACATTTGAAGTAGGTGTGTCAGTATTTTTTAAAAAACGGAAAAAGAAGAGTTCCGTGCTGTGATAAAACATTTTTATTCAAAAAAAAAAAAAAAAACAGACGGTCGTGCAGATCGAAGCAGGGTTGGAGTTTAATCGGAATCCGCAGGACTTTTTGCGTCGATTTGTGAATGTGAATGAAGCTTGGATCCACCACTGTACAACCGAGGCAAAGCAGCAGTCAAAGCAGTGGGTACTGCCTGGTGATAGTGCGCCAAAGAAGTCGAAGACTGTTTTGTCATCTGGAAAGGTGAGGGCCGCTCGTGAAGGGATGAAAAAATTGTAATCTCGCTAGACTAAGAGTATAGCCCTTGAATAAGACTATGTTGGGAAATGAAGACAAGCTCCTTAACAACAAAAAATTTGAATTTTTTTACCAAACTTATTATACGAACCTCGTGATGCTGGAGAAAATTTGTTCTCTATGTGGGAAGTTAATTGGCTGTAATAATTGAGCAAAGTTGATATTTTTTGCTTAGGAATGAAGTGAATAGAAACTGTTCAAAGCTCCCTTGGTACAGTAGTAAATGCCAACCTTAATGGGTCAGAATGAATGGACGCCTCGGTGCGCGGCATCGATTCGAGCAGCTGGGATATAATATACTCTGATCCGAAACTTGTAAGCGGGCTTGCGCTTTCGACAGCATTTACCAGCGCGGAAATCTCAAGCCCGGCGTTGTCACGTGCTTATCCGATATTCCGCGTGCAGGAGAGCCTCTGTTCGTGATATCACATTTGACGGGAGAGATGCTCTATTTGTACACTCTTTGTGTCAATAAGATGTCGTTCCACTCTATTGGCAATCTGCCTGAGTGTAGATTTTGACCTCTATAACTATAGAGCTTATAAAAAAATAACCTTTAAGATTAGTTGGTGCCGCGCGTTAAAAAGAGGCCTCACCACTAAAATATCAACTTCGAAAAAAATAAAAATAGTGAATAAACATGAATATTAGAGGTATTCAAAAGTGAAAGAAGTCCAGAAATCAACTTGCGTATTCGATTTTTTTGTTTCTTTTGGGTTAAAAATGAACCACGTGAAAGGAGAGATAAATAAGATAATATCTAGAGGTCGCTCATCGCGAAATTGTCTAATTTCACAAAAAATCAATTTTTCTCAGGAGTGGCCGATCATAACGCAGAATTATACGAGATATAAAATATGCGGCTTATTGGAATGAGTATCTTCTGTTCATATTTTTTAATTCAAACCTGCATGTTTAAAAAGATATTCCAAAAAAATTGTTATAAAGCATAAATTATCTATTCCACTCACTGGAATGTTTTTGGGATATATTTCAATTATTGTTAGGTTCTTAAGAAAACATTTCATATAAAAATGTAGAATTGCTATTTCTGAAAGTTCGGTTTATATGAGTTATTTATTTGAGAAAATAAAAATAATCTAAATGTATATTAAAGACCTCTAAGTAAGTGGAATAGATAATTAACGCTCCGTCGTAACAATTTTTCTCACATATCTCCTTAAGTATACATAACTCGAAAAAAAGCTTATGATACAGAAATAATCATTTCGATGAGCCAAATATTTGATATTATGTATCATTTTGCGTGATGATGTATCGTTTTCAAGACAAATTTTTTTTTGTAAAAAAAGAAGAATTTGCAATAAACTACCTCTAAATTTTATCCGATTTCTCCTTCCACGTGATTCATTTCCAATCCAAAAGATACAAAAAAATCAAAAATACAAGTTGCGTTTCGAACTTCCTTCATTTTTTAAAACCCCTAATAAATATAAATTAATAGCACAAGCCAAAAAATTTGTAGCCAAAGACCAGTCTAGGTGACCACAAAGGATCTTAAGGTCCTAAAAATGAATCCCTTGTCCAAATTTTTCTCTAACGTCAAAATTTCCAGGTGTCTGTCACGTTACGTTATTTTATTTAAGGAAAAGTAATTTATGATTTATTAGAGACACTTTACTTAATAACATATTTATTATCACATCATAGTTTCTTACGATCAAGTACATGTGGTTCAGTGTACGCCATCTTACTTAGTACTGAAGGCACTGTAGCCGAAATATGAAAGTATCTAGATGTTATTATATAGAGACATAGGGATAGTGACAACTTAAGAATGCGAATATATCACATCCTCTTTCTTTGGGAAACTTAAAGTGAAATTTCTGATTTTTTATATAAACTCGAATTATTTAGTGAAGTAGTTCATAAGATGAGTGGGTATTTTAATAATTCTACACGAAAGTGTTTGGTTTGATCCTATTTGAGACGCATCTATAATAAGAGTGTCATTAGAACTAATATATTGTTTTCATTGTTATTATCAAACACTTTGTCATCATTTAATTGATTAGTTTTATCCAAATCATAGGAAGTAGGACCTTTGAATAAGAATCTCCGATTTCTTTCTATTTCATTACTATTTGGTACATAACTATACCTCGTATGATCTGGGTCTATTAGAAATTTTTGTGATTTTTGCAGGTTCTAGTGGTTTGTTCGTTTCTTTTATTACAAGACTTCATCATCAATTTTCATTGATTCTGAAGACTTGGCTGACCAATCATAGTAATACCTTTGAACTTGTTGTCTTTGGCTTAATTTCTATTTTACCTTCAAATTTTTTAACAAATTTTCTGCGTTTATCTCAACAGGCGAAAGACCTCTTGTTTTAGTCCAAACATTAACTCATTATGTGATTTAATGTTTTGTTTTATTGGAGTATTTCGATATTCCAATAAGGCAAACCATGGATCTTTATCTTCATCTTCTATTTTTTAAAACATATTTCTAATTATTCCAATGTGTCTTTCAACCAATCCATTTGATTGAGGGTATTATGGACTAGATGTTCCTCAGATAAAATTCCATGCTTCAGCAAAACTGTTTAATTTTGAACTCTCTAGTTGTGTTCGATTATCAGGATACACAATTTTTGGTACACCAAATATAGCCAATATGGATTTTAGTACTGCAATAACTGCTGAACTAGTAATACTTGGTAATTTGGCGACTTCTATATACTTACTGAAGTAATATATTACTAAAAGCCGACTTGCACCTCGATAATAAAACAAGTCTAAACCTATTGTCTGCCATGGACCATCTGGCACTTCTCTAGCTAGAAAAGATCCTTCGGTATTCGCTTTTCGGTATTTTATACATAAAAGGCAATTTCGAATTGTGTCTTCTATTTCCTTGTTGATATTAGGCCAGTAATGTACTTCACGCGATCTATTTTCACATTTTTCCATGCCTAGACGATGGTAATGTATCTTTTTTAACATTCCTTTCTTTAGATGCGATGGTACAATTAATCGACTTTCCTCAAAAATCAAACCATCAATCACAGTCAACTCTTCTACAAAAGTATAGTAAGCCTTAATCAAATCTGGTACTCGTGATCTTTGAGACGGCCATCCTTCTAAGATGTATTACATCAGTAGTTGCACTTCTTTGTCTTTAGAAATTTCTTTTTGAAATTCTTCATTTTCATCTGATGAAATAGGTAATGATTGTATAACTAAAGAGACTTGACCTTCAATTTCGTTATCGATACTTTCATTTCCTCTTTTGAAATAAGCAAGAGATAACGCATCTGCTATTAACAACACCTTGCCTGGCTTATATTTCACCAATATATTATATTTTTCGAACCTTAATCTTATTCTTTGTATTCTAGCTGGAAATTGGCTCATAAAAAAAGACTCTAATGGCTTACAATCACTTTCTACAAGAACTTCTTTTCCAAAGATATGCTGATGGAATTTTTCACATGCAAATGCGTTTGCTAATGATTCCTTTTCTATTTGAGCATACCTACGTTCTGTTTCTGTTAAAGCTTTGCTACTATATGCGGCGGGCAAATTTTCTTAAAACAAAACTGCTCCTGAGCCATTTTGTGAAGCATTTACACTTAACCTTATAGGTTTATCAACATTATAATATCTTAAAACCGGATATTTTATTAGGATTCTTTTTAATTCACGAAAGACTTTTTCTTCGTTTGCGTCCCAGTTCGATACAACATTCTTCTTCGTTAAATCTCTCAATACGGAATTTCTAAAAGAGTTTCAAGTTCTTGTTGATCTTTAAGTGCTTCCATACCAACTATCGCTTTGACATTATCATTATATGGTTGAAAGCCTTTTTCTGTGAAAGTGTCACCTACACATTTTACTTTTACACCGACCTTACATTTCTGAAGATTAAATTTTATATTTCTTTCTTTAGCTCTACGCAAGAATTTTTCTGAGCACTCATCATGATCCTTTTGATCTTTCCCCCAAATTAGTACATCATTAATGTAAATTTCTACACCTGTAATGTCACTAAATATTTCTTGAAAACACCTTTGGAATTCTTCTGATGCTAAGCAGATACCATAAGGCATTCGCAAAAACTTATATCTTCCAAATGGAGTATTGAAGCTTAGGTAATCAGAACTTTTCTCATCTATCTTTATTTGTCAAAATGCACAATCTGCATCTAGTCTACTGGAAACTTTCGCACCTAACATTCTTGAACATAAACTTTCAAAAAGAGCAATATAATGATGCGTTCTCAATATTTTCTTGTTAAGATGTACTGCATCTAAGATAACTCTAATTCCTTGCATATCCAAACTATTTTTCTCTATCACAACAAACTGGATTACCCTTTCTGTAGGCTCTTGAACCCTTTCCAATACACTCATTTTTTCCATTTTATTTAGTTCTTCTTTCACAGGTTCATACAATGCTAGTGGTACTGGTCTGCAAGGCTCTTTTTCATAAATCAGAATTTGTTTCCTGCTTTTCAATATTATAAACTCTTTCAATTATCTTTAGTTTTGTTAAGGTGGGCAATTCTATTAATGTACTATAGAAATTACTTTTTCGCATTCTATTACCATAAACTCTAATTTCATTTTTTCTTGATTCACAAACTTACAATCCAAGGCGCATTTACCAATAACCTTCGAATTATTATTTCCATAGGCATCCAATTTTACCGGAGTTTTTAAAATTCTAGGATTTCTTTCTCTTTTCAAATCATTCACCGAAATTACATTACAATGCGAGCCTGAATCAAGTTTCACTTCTAATGTATATTTATCATCAACTTTGATATTTTCATGACATTCAGTATCAACTTTATTCTGTTTTTTTACCATACCTACAAACACAGAATAAACTTGGTATGCTAACAGTTCCGTTTCACTACTTTCCACTGCTTCTACTTTTCTATTTTTACAAACCCTAGCAAAGTGATGAAAGCGTTGACATATTGTGCATTTTTACCATATGCTGGACACTGACGAATTTTTTGAAATCTATCACACCTGTTGCATGGCTTTCGATTATCATTGTTGTTGTCTCCACTCCCAAACTCCGATGATCTTCTCCAAGATGTACCTTCTTTTTTATTTTGATTCTGTTGATTATTGTCACGATACTGATGTCCCGTTTCCTTCTTTTGAAAATTATTTTGCATTCGACGACCTGGAGTTTTTGATTTTACTGCATGCACCTTCACTTCTTCATCCAAGGTTTTTATTTGTATATTAGCTAACTCAGCTGCTTTGCACATGTTGATACATATTGATTAATTCAGGTTATCTTCTCTTATTAATTGATTTTTTTATTCCGCATCTCAAATTCCACATATAATTCGATCTTTAAATAGACTGTAATTAAAAGTCACTAGTAACATTTATTGAAATTTTTTGTTCTTCATGATACTCAGATCCGTTTTTGACAATGAGATTACAGTTCATGGTTTGGCTTGTACTTTTGTTCCATGCCTTATGATATACATTTTATTCTAAATTGAAAAAATTATTGTCCTTTCATGCAGTTGAACTTAATTCCAATTTTTTGGCTTGATTTTGTGAATTTTTTATTGCATTTCAGATTTCAACCTCTGATATCAGCGGACAGTTTAAAAATCAGTTTGAACCCTTTTCGATCATCATCATACTTCGTGATAAATTTTCTAATTACTAAGTCATGATCATTATACTTTCCATGACAGAAAAACATGATGTCTTGCTTAAAATAATGCATACTACTTGAAACATATTAGACTTGACTTTAGTCTATAGATCCTACTTATAATTTCTGATGGTTGCTTGAGAACAACTGATGCTACATTGAGTCCCTTATGTATGACTTAAAATTACCTATACTACTTACAAATATTATGTCTGCCTTTAATGTACTTATACTACTAAACTGCCTTTCTGGCTATCTTGAAATGAACTTATACAACTCATAATCTAACGACTGGTGAAGAATGAATAACTACTGGATACATTTGTGGCTGACTTGAAATGAATTATGCTACTAAATATCCCTATTGTCGTGATATAAACCATTTGTACAACTTGAAACGTATTATGTCTGATTTCACGCTACCCTTGTCTCTCAAAAATTGATATGATGCGGAATTGATTGATTATTACTTTGGTCTTTTGTACGAGCAAAACATAATTGAAAAATTTACACCACCCAGAGTTTTACAGTTTTTCAAAAATTAATTTTTTTGAATTTGGTGGAGTGTCAAGTCTTTTCAATTCTTGTTCGACTTTCAGATTCTATTTTGATGGAGATAATTATGTTCTAATTTATCCCCGTGATAATCAATACTTGTTTGTAGCATCTAAGCGATATAAAAGTTCTTCTTGAATTTGAAGATTTTATTAAGATCAAACTGAACTCAAAAAATTCAAGATGTCTTGGGATTCAAAAGAGGAAGAACTGCAAATTTTCAAAATATTGCTTCATTGTTAGAATCCTCATATCTTGATTTTTTTCGTTTCATTTCGATCTTAAGAAAAACAATACCATGTTTTCGAGTTCAAAAATGATTTTTTTCGACGATTACTTCTCAAAATGGTTTAGTACTTGATAACGATTAAAGCTTACTTAAAATCAGTTATACTACTGAAAACCTCTTGCATCTGAACCTAAATTACCAGTACTACTTGTACTACTTTAAACACCCTATGTTCGACGATAAACTATTTATGCTACTCGCAGTCGCTTAGAAACCAATATTCGACAACCCTTATGTAATAGAATTTGATATCCTCAATAGCTGATTAAAAAAAACTCACTATACTTGGATCACATTATTTCTGATTTTAAATGACTTATTGTACTTAATAGCAGCTTTGTCTGACTAGAAATGATTTATACTACTCAAAAGCTCTTATATCTGAATCTAAAGTACTTGTACTGATTGAAAAGCCCCATGTTTGACTGTAAACTATTTACACTACTTAAAATACCTTGAAAACCAATATTTAGCAATCCGAATGTCCTAAAAGTTAATATCCCTTATAGCTGGTTGAAAATGACTTATACTACTTACCTGCAAATATTTCTGATTTGAAATGACTTATATTACTTAATACCAACTATGACTAACTAAAATTGACTCATACTACTGAGAAAACTTATATCTGGTTACAAAGTATTTGTGCTACTTGAAATGTTTTATGTCTGATTTGAAACTACATTCACTACTTGACGTCCCTTATGAACCAATATTCGACAATCCTTATGTTCCAAAAGTTGAAATCTCTTACACCTGATAGAAAATGAATTATACTACTAGCCTTCAATTATTTGAGACTAGAAGAAGCTTATATTTCTCAATACCCACTACGGCTGACTTAAAATGATTTATATTACTGGACACCTCTTACATCAAAATATGAAGTACTTGTACTACTATAAATGCCTTATGTCTGTGATTTTTAATTACCCAACTTGAAATTCCTCACAAGCATATACAGGTATTTAGCAGTGATGGGAAGTAACTAGTTCCTTTCAACTAGTTACTCTGACTAGTTACCTTTTTTGGTAACGAAATTACTATTGTAGGTGAGTAATGAATTGGTAACTGGGTATATTTTTTTCAGTAACAGTTACTATAAAAATCGTTACTTCTTTAGTTACTTTTGAATTGTAGTTCACAAGTCTATGTCACAACAATCAACCAATTTTATTGCTTCTCCAACTATTTTTTCATTTTCTCTTTTCAAATTGTGGCGGCAGATAGCCATAGAGATTTATAGCCCAATATAGAAAAATTGAGAATTTTCTGCTACCCTGAGATTTACAATTTTCTAAAATCTATAAAAACACTTGGAAAAAAATTAAAAAATAGTTTCAGAGTTAAATACTCATTCTCTTTAGTTGATAATGAATTCTTTCAACCGGAAATTCAACTATTCCAGTTATTTTATTTATCATTTCAGTTGAAAATTCATTTTCTTTGGTTAGAAATTTTATTATTTGGTTAAAAATTCAATTATTTTGTTCGAAATTGAACAATTTTAATAGAAAATCATTTCATTCTGTTTAAAAATCAACTGTTTTGTTGAAAGTTAGTTTTTTGGTTGAATTAAACTGTTTTTGATCTAAAATTAATTTTTTTTGGTAGAAATATATGAACTATTACAGTTTTGGTTGAGGAGTCATCTTTTTTCGTTGAAAATTATTATTTTCAATTGAATATTTAAATATGATATTTTTGGTTAGAAATTGATTTTTTTTAGTTAAAAATTCATATATTTTGTTCAAAATTCGTATTTTTTCGGTTTTTATTCAGAATATTACATTCTTCATTGAGGATTAAACTTTTTTGGATTGACATTGTATTATTAGGTTGTAAATCAACTTTTTTATTGAAAATTCGCCTTCTTGGCTTGAAACATCAACTGATTAAGCAATTTGATTTTTTTTCTGTCTTAACTACAAATTCAACTATTTTGTTGAAAAAATGATTTTTGGTTGAATGTAGCTGTTTTTGATCCAAAATAAAAATATTTTTGGGTTGGAATATCAACTATTACATTTTTTGTTTAAAACTCATCTTTTTTCGTTCAAAATTATTTTTTTTTGATAGAAAAAAATTCATGTATTTTTTTTTAAATTCGTCTTTTTTGGTGAAGAATTATCTTCTCGGTTAAAAATTCATCTCTTTGATTTCAAATTTACCTATTTTGTTAAAAAATTCGTCTTTTTTGGTTGTTTTTTAAAATATTACATTTTTCATTGAAAACTGAAATTTTTTGGATAGAAATTTTATTATTTGGTTGCAAATAAACTTTTTACATGAAAATTCGCCTATTTGGTTTGAAACTTCAACAATCTGATTGAATTTTTTCTCTGTCTTAATTGAAAATTCAACTTCTTTGTTGAAAAATTGTTTTTTGGTTGAATGTAACTGCTTTTGATTCAAAAAAAATATTTTTTGGTTAAAATATCAACTATTACATTTTTTGTTCAAAATTCATGTTCTTGTTCTGAATTATTTCTTTCAATTGAAAAAAAGATTCATGGATTCTGTTAAAAAATTGTTTTTTTGGGTAAAGAAATATCTCCTTACCCAAAAATTCATGTCTTTGGTTTCAAATTTACCTTCTTTGTTGAAAATTCGCTTTTTTTTGTTGTTTGTTGAAATATTACATTTTTCATTTAGAATTGAAAATTTGAATAGAAATTTTATTGTGTGGTCGAAAATCAACGTTTTTGTTGAAAAAAATGGTTTTTGGTTGAATGTATCTGTTTCTGATTTAAAATGAAATTATTTTTTGGTTGAAATATGAACTATTACATTTTTTGTTAAAAACTCATCTTTTTTCGTTCAAAATTATTTTTTTCAATTGAAAAAAATGCATGTATTTTACTAAAAATTCGTCTTTTTTGGTTGTTTTCGAAAATATCACATCTTTCATTAAGAATTGAACTTTTTTGGAAAGAAATTTGATTATTTGGTTGAAAATAAACTTTTTCTAAATTCGCCTTTTTGGCTTGAAACATAAACAATCTGGTTGATTTTTTTCGTCTCGACTGCAAATTCATCTATTTTGTTGAAAACTTGTTTTTTTGGTAGAATATAACTGTTTTTGGTTTAAAATAAGAATATTTTTTGGTCTAACGTATTCTCCTCAATGAGAAGGTTGTTACTCGTATGCTCCATAGCTTGACCTCTTTACAATCGCTTAAAAGAATCTCTCATACAGTCCTTCACTTTGTCCGAATCCCATATCATTTCATCATGAGAATTCTTGACTACGACTACATCAGTGCTAGAGCTCCCTTTCCTAACCTCCTTATCCATTTCCAAAATAATTTCTCATTTCCTTCAAAGTCATTTTGCATTTTTTTATCTTCTTCCGCCTTGATTTTATCCTTGCTTTCTCTGACTAGTATCTCAGCTTTTCTGTTTTAGGGACTCAACAAGTCCCTAAAAAGCTTTGGAAATCTCATTAAATCTCATTTAAAAAATGAAATATTGAAAAATCTCATTTAAGTAGGCCATATATTTTTATTGTGTCGGGCATAGTAACAATTTTTTTTTTAATAGGAATAATTGCAAACAGAATGAGCAAATGAATGAATGATAATAATTATGAACACTGATTTTTCTATAATCCATTCATATAATTTTGAACGCTTTCACATGCTAACTTTTCCCGAGATTTCCATAAAATGTTTTTCGGCTAATCCGAAATTGCAAAAGTATTGGTATCATACGAAAAGCATTGCAAGCAGTTCGATGTGCGAGTTTTTATAGAAGTGTATTTAATCGATAAAATATTTCCGATTCTTCTTTTTGAAAACGATTTCAAGACTTCTAAGATTCAGGGAAAATGTTCCAAAAATTTCCTCATTCACAAGTTTTTCTTATTTTTCTCATTTTCAATGTTTATTTAGAAATATCACTATGTATGTCCAAAAGTTATTCTTCCTATAGCGTCAGGATTTTGAGATAAATGAGGTAAAAATGTACCAAAAACACTGTTTTTGGTTATTTTTGAAAAATTATAGCGAACAAATCTGAATTTTGAAAGGTCCTTAATTAATATCTAAATTAATGCTTAAATTAACTTTGCACTTCTCAACAGAAATATCATAAATTATTAATAAAAATTTTCGAAGCGCAGTCTCGATTCCTTTTTGGAAATCATGTTCGCACCGATGCACTCGAAAGTTATAATACGAAAATTCATGGGCAGAAACACAATTCTTGAGAAATGTTCATCGCACTAAAGCATGTATTTGAGCCATTTTCAAAGTCTCTGATACGTCGGGTTCGTTCGCTTTGGTTTTTCAAAAATAACCAAAAGCGCGATTTACTGCACACTTTGAACTCAGATATCTCAAAAACCTGACGTGATATAAAAATTTCTCATTCAAATTTAGATTCAGAGATAAAAAATTTGCGGGTAATGATGTGTCCCATCTCTTATTGAATATTAAATTTTTACTTGAGTTATTCATTAGTGTGATATTTTTTAATAAGCACAGAAATTACAAAATTTGTTTATCAATAT